>JAJJKD010000121.1:0-127568 GCA_022376535.1 Xylariaceae sp. FL0662B
TTATGTGACAGTGCAGCCCATCAGCCACAGAACAGCATGCCTTTACCTTCTCATTAAAAAAAATCGGTACCCCATGAAAGATAGATCTGAGCTTTGGAAGCTGGCTTCGATGAATTGGGTATTTGCTAGTTGAAACTTGCATGTATTGGGATGCAGGCGAGAAGCAATATTGAGGACATTGTTGGTGCTGCCTACGACTACCTCAAGGGATGACGTTAGACACTTACGACGTGTAGATAATGATAATATACTTAATTTATTCTTAGTTCAACATTGATTTCACATTTATGCTTGGAAGAACACCTAGTTGTCAGGGGAAACTGACTTGGGAATAATGAAAGGCCTCGAGGGGTGCTGCTCTCATTGATTCGCAGAAGTCAGGTTGTTCCTGATATATAATAGACCGCAATAACTAGTCCCACCCCAAGCATCCTATAACAAAAATTGAACAACGCCACCCAAATCTTCCAAGCCCCCTCGATGAATCCACGTTGGACAATCTTGCAATTCCCATAGATCAGCAAGTCGGGTTCCTCATCTAACGTGACTGTTGGTCGGAGCGTTGTATGACAATAAAGCACTGCATGAGGCTGCTTGCAAAGCAATCCCTGATATTAGTAAAGTGTATGGGAAGCTTGAAGGCCGTATGATGGGATCTATATAGACAAGCACCCCTTGGTGGAAGCACTAAGGGCCTACACCATGAACCATTCGATGCTCGTAGATGTGTTGCCGCCATGCCTCCAACTTCCCCTTGTCGAAGAGGCTCCTTCCATTACGCAGCGATGGATGCTTGAATGCTTGGTCATCATAGAAAAAATTTGCCCATTTCCTCTGGCTCCACTTCCATGTTATATCATTCATTGTGTCTGGGTCGGGGTGGAATCGAGGTCGGTCATTCCGCTGCTTTTGTTGGCTGCGCTCTACACATCTGTGGATCATCTGCTCCTCGACCAAGGCTGGATGGTCTTTCGACGCCGCCACGAATCGGATATACTCGGAATGCAATCGAGACGGTCTAATAGGCCGCTCCTTTGTTGCTTCACTTCGGGGCCACTCTCGCAGTTCTCGGCACCATTTAGACAGCTTCTCTACACCGATCAGCTGGGAAAATAGGACCAGTGAGTAGCGAAAGTGACCTTCTGTAATGTCTAGGAATAAACAAGTACATTCCTGTCCATGAGGACATTCGCCATTGAAATGTCCATAGCCAGGTCCATATCCTGATGAGATAGGTATTAGTCAGCCTGAACGGTTGGTATGATTTGTCATTGGGACTGCTCACGGAAAAAAATATAGTATAAGAAGCTCATTTCAAGCGCCGTGACCTGGTACAGTTCCCCATTGGAGAAGGAATCGAGATACTTGTCGACCCAGGAGGGATGCGGTGCGCGCCACAGCATCTCCCCGTCTTTTCCTGGCATCCAATGGAAGAGGTTGATTGCGGTCTCCCACATGAGGATAGTGCGCACGATGCGTGCATGCTCGGTTGGTGTGCTCAAGTTGTTGATGTTATTCGCACCAGGCAAGAAGTGAACAGCAGCCTCGAGCAGAGAGGGTAACTGGCTGACGGTGCTCATTCGAAACTGGGAGAATATCCAATCCTTCTGGTATATGAATACCTCAAAGAATTCCGATAGGGAAGCCTGGTCCGTGGGGTCAACGGCTCGAGATTCAACCGCCATAATCGCGAGCTTGTAGTCACTAGGGCTTAGTATGCGTAGACTATGTGATTTGGCAATGAGACCACTGCTCCTCTCATATACGCTGTAGAGCCTTTTCGAGGCTAGCATTAAGGAATGCACATCATTTGCGTCTGCTGCCACGGTGAAAATTGTGTAGATGAGCTCGGTTGGCAGGAGCTCAATCAGGCTCAGCTTGGTTTCATTCGCCATGATATTCTTGGGAGTCTCAAGGGGGGACGACGTGGAGAAGAGATGAATTAAAGAGAAAGAAAGGGCTGATCTAGGAGTTGCCAGGTTTGGCAAGATCAAAGAAAATATAGTGAGGACTCTCGAAAGATTCTATTGTGATTAAAGTTCACCTCAAAGTACGAAAGATGCCGTCGAGGACGTAACATAAGGTACGAGAATCGAGATCTTAGTATCTTACTACGTGTGAAGGCGTCAAGGCAGGTGGGAATTGAATATGTGACAGACAGAAGTTTGTAGAAGGCAGCTTTATGGAGCTCCACTGGCAACAATCACTTCGTCTTGACCATTGTTTATCATCGTGACAAACAAAGTACGGTTTTCATTCACAGCCTACGTGTAGTCTACCTTGGATTGGATCACACGTCGTTGCCACCTGTGCCTCATTGATGCAAGATTCGGTGCTATGGATGCATCACCGCACATGCCTCAAGGTATATTAGGATGACGAGCAAACTATCAGGTATTTTTTCTAAAGATGTCATACTCACTATTGTGTTCTATGATACACCGATTCTGTGTTTGTCCGGTCAGGTCTCGTGGAAATGATTCGAACTACTGATATGTCGTAGCAAACAAACATCAGACCAATATAGGCTTCGAGTATACAATGGCATAATACCATTCTCTATAGCGACGAGATCTAGTTTATGCTTCGTGCTCAGATTAGATTCGAGGTGATATAACTTCGTGAGCTTCCCCCTAAGATCCACCTCTACATTACACTGTTAGCGTGCATATATCAGAAAATAAGTATGATTAGAGTAATTATTTACTTGGACGTATAATTCCATGCAAGACCCCAGGTCAGCGAAAGTACCATAGCTAATGTTGCTCATAATCGTCCTGGGTAGGAGCCCATCGTCGCCGGCCGTGCCACTCCTGGCGTCACAATTCTTGAGGTCACAATATGTGCAATTGTATGCGCTTTGTCACCGGGTGAGGTGAAGCCTTCGGAACGCATCTATTTGCGTGCCAATCTTGGTCTTACGGTGGACGACGGTCTGACCATGTTCAGCTCGCAAAATGAAGGTCTCTTGATGAGGTCTAAATGCATTTCTACAATTACACAAAATAGATACATCACGGAAGCAGCCCTGGCATCGGGATGCCGAGTCGATGATACGGGCTCCCAGTGTAGCAGGGCTGAGTATCACAGGCCCAATGAGGGAGGAGTCTTGGAAATGTAGCCATTAATACATCCTAGGGGCGCAGGGGTAGCACGGCGTGTCTACAACATCGCCGGCAATGCCACAACGGAGTAGATGTAGTGGAATGATAGGGTGTATGATGAGATCTTGTGTAGTATCTCTAGTAGTAGACACTCAAAGATAGCAGACGGGAATAGGTTGACGCCCCCTGACTGCCACAAAATAGATCCCTCGCCCTACCTGCCCATTCTCTGTATCAGCCACTAGCTAACGACGACTACTTTGATGACGGCGAACTCACAGGCCGATTAATGTAATGTTGGTGGTCTGGTGTTCACAGCCGCGACTACAACAACATGGGTGGACTTGGCTGTGACTTCTCAGAACGGCCAATGCCCTTGATATACGTTGTAAGTAATGAGGCTACTGTGTAACAGTTAGATACGGATTGGACATTGTTGTGTAAATATGGAGGGAGTATTTAGGAACAAAACGACGTTGCTCATACCCATACTCTTAGGCTAGTCCTCGAGACATCTAGTAGTTTTAGCAAAGTTGTTACATTATCCGTATTATCGGGGAACATGGGTACCTTGGCGTACCCTTCCACAACTCTACAATAGTACAATATCATGGCATTGAGATGGTCATCAATCGTCTATCATGCCTCGACCGGCTTTTGGCTTTGCGAATAATGCCTAATGCATTTGATATATCTGCAATGCCTCACACTTCCAACAAAATGCCTACCTTTTGCACGTCGCCCCCGAATGCCGTCTTTACGCCGATCCCTTTCTAATCCCGCCACAATGCCTGGACAAGCACCAAATCAGCACGGTATTCGCAATGTTCTCTTCTCCATCGAAAGTCTTCGAGAAATAAGCTGCTATATCAGATAGGTATTTATCCATCAACGAAGATCTCAGTCCCGTCTTGAAACATATTTTGGGTGACATGTATCATCATAGCAGCTAAACATAAAAGGATATCGTAACTTACCATGTATCAAGGCCGCAGTCACTCAACTGGCGACTGCGTTTCCCAACGACTCCCACCCACTACCACTCCAAGGCGCGATGAAGACAGCTGTCTGGGCATCTGCAGCGTTACCGGTTCCCGCGAAGGCATCGGCGAGATCAGCGGCGCCAAGCTCGCCTCGCGGCGGAATGGCCTTCAACGCTACACTGAGGGCCATATCGGCCGGGGATTCCTCGCCGCTGAGCTCGGCTAACCTGGACCATCCGTACGGCAGGTGGGGATATAGCATGACGTCAGTCTGGACTTGAGTCAAAACGTCATTCTCCGTGCTGTTCTCGGACAGAGCAGCGATAGCGCGCAAGACCTCGCCGATCCGGGAATGCTCCGCGTCGGTGACCTTATCACTGGTGCGAAGCGTCTGCAGCTCGGAGACGACGGCCTCGAGAGATTCCTCGTCCGCATCGAGCAACGCGATGATTCCCAATAGAAGCACGGATTGGACGTGGCTGGGGTCCTTCTCGATCACGTCGAATAAGACCGTACGTGCTCTTTCACGAGCCTCGTCGGTTCCGGTGGCCCATAACATTTGGGCTAGAACGCATGCTGCGTCCGGGTTGCCGTTGGACTCCTCTAGTGCCGTCTCAAAGTAGGACACTGCTGTATCGACCTTGTCGGCGAAATACTCGGCCAGCCCTACGGTGAGATGCGCCGAGAGCCGAGCCTTTATGCGCTGTTCGGCTGTGAGCTCTTTCGCAGACTCGTCGCTACTCAATTGTAAAGCCATTTCTCCGCAATCGGTAGCCTTTGCATATTCACCGGCTGCGAGATACGATCGGGCAAGATCGGTCTTGGCTAGAGCAAACCGCCCAAGCGATTCAGCGGATTCAGTGGCCTCGTAATCCGCCTCGAGTTGCTCGCATGCCTTTTCAAGCGTGCCTATCGCCTCGAGGATGCCGTCTGTGCGCTCTTGGAATAAAGTTGAAAGATGTTGATAGGCAAGGTCTTGCAGCTTGAGATGTCGCAATTGCGTGAGTGCGAAAAGGGGATGGACCAAGGCAGTGACACCCAGCCTCGGAGGGTTGGCTAAGATGTGGTCAAAAAGTGACGTTGAGTACTGGCGTCTTGTGAGAAGGGACGACGATTCGGAAATGTCCATCGCGTGGGTGAAAAGCCCACGAGCTTCTTTAGGATCGCCATATAGAAGGGCGACGAAGCCTTGGCCTAGCCAGGCGTGAGCATAGTCGGGGTCATTGGACTGTGCTCGCGTGAAAGCCTCGTTCGCTAGCTGGATATCGTTCTGGAGCAGCGCCAAGGCACCAAGATTAGACCATGTATGTGCATTCCTCTCGTTTAGGTACAAGCTTCGAACGAAGGCGTGCTGAGCCACGGACGGATTGATCTCGCTGGTGACAACACCAAGTGAGTTCCAAAAGTCCGTGTTGCCGGCTTCAAGCTCGATCGCTCGCTTGAAACATCGCACGGCAGCCTTTTGGTACCTCGTTGAATGGATACGAAGCTGTGAAGGGAGGCAGAGATGAGCTCGGTTCTCGGCCCAGCCCAGATTGTAATAGGCAACGGCTTGGGCATCAGTGTCGTTGGCGGAAACATGGACGGCTCGTTTATGCGCGAGGATGGTGGCATGTAAGCTTCGCGTTAAATCTATCCCAAGCTGCTCGTCATCAGCAAAGATGCCCTTAGCGAAGACGACTTCTTTGCCAACGCCGTCAATATCCTTCAATATTGCGTACGCGGACTCGTGATCTGCGTCTAGGTCAAGAAGTCGGCGGACATAGTCGGCGGGGAAATCGTGCACACGGCTTTGGACGGAGGAGAAAATGGAGCAAGCATCGCCGACGGCCTTCCAAAAGTTGAAGGTGTTGGTCATATCCTTGGGAACAGTAAGGGAAAAGGAAAGGGTCTCGGTAGCTAACTCGACCGACCTGCCGAACAGACCCTTATCCACGCAGTCGGATGCGTTTTCCACTAATGTCTGCATCAAGGCTATGGCGACGCCTTCTTCTTTTGGCCGGCTTGCTATGACCTCATGGTACAGCGCGACCGCCTCGTCGAATTCCCCAAGCTCGCGTTTCACGTTGGCGAGCATGTACTTGGTGAACCAAGTATCGCCGAGTGTCTCGGCGCGGCCACTTGCTTCCAGCTTCTGGGCATTCTGGATGGCTTTCGTCGCCGCGATGTATCGTCCAGAGCTATGATAGCTCTCTCCGAGGCCAACCCACGAGTGGTAATCTTCGGGTGCTATCCGAAGTGCTTGCTGGAACGACACGATGGCCTTGGCGTAATCCTGTTTGTTCAGCTCGGCGACTCCCAGTGCCGACAGGGGCCAGCTGATTCCCTTCTGCTTGGATCCGGGAGGTGGCTTGACCCTGCCGGAATCGACGACTCGTTGCGCTACCAGTTCGACCCGGTCCCAGTCACCGTCGTCCGCAAACGATCTTGCAAGCCGTTCGGCCGACTCGACCTCCGCCGAAGACAGCTCCACAGCCTTGAGAAAGCACCGTCGGGCTCTCTTATTGTCCTTGGCATAATCCGCGTAGTAAATACCGAGACTCGTATACGAGGGCGCGTAGCTGAAATTACTCTTCAATGCGTCCAAAAAGTAGGCGTATGCGCCGTTGCGGCTCTTTCTCGCGGATTTAGAGGGATCAAGATTCCACACACAGCAGCCTAACCGGTATTGCGTCTGAGCCAGCAGATCCTTCGACGCCGTGGGAACAGCCATAGATGGAAGAAGAGACTCGAGCTCTGCCTTGCCGCGTGCGAAGTCGCCTTTCAGCGCATATAACCACCCGACCTCGGCGCGAACACGGAGATTAGCGCTATCGCGTTCGAGCGCACGGTCTAGGAAATCAATGGCCTGGTCGTATTCTTCCTCGTCTTCGTAGATCAGGCCCACGCCAATCATAGCGGGCGTTGAGGTAGGGTCGATTTCTAATACCTTGTCGAAGAGGAATTTAGCCTCGCCGTGGTTTCTTGGGGATTGGTAGAACACCAGCGCAGTGCCCAAATAGAGCATGAAAGCAAGGTTCGCGTTGACAAAGACCTTGCCAGTCTTCTCCGTCTCGGCCACCATGATCTTCATCGCCTTCCGCATGAGCTCGACATTACTTTCGTGTTCTTCCAGGTGGCTGTAGTACTCTCCCATCAATCGGTGGGCGAGCAGGGAGTTGGTCGTCGAGATACCCTCCATCATCATTAAGAGCCTATCTTCATCGGTATACGGCACCACCGAGGTCGGCGCACCACCTTCCTCGTCGTCTTCACTCTCCTCGTCCCCCTCAGAGGTCTGCACAGGTTCCGGCGCCTGCGGCGGTTTCCTGGGAAAGGGCGAAAAGTCGCTCGTCATGTACCCGGTCAAGACTCGATAGAGGTCACTGTCTGGGAAATGAGAGCAGTAGCCGTTCAGGACGTTAACGTCCCAGTCTTTAATTTCTTTACAGTCTTGCCATTCGATGGCGATGTCCCAGGCAAGCTTGAAAGGATGCTTGATAATGACCATGTCCTTCGCTAGTTTCTCAACGACCTGGAGCTCGGCGGTCTTTTCGGCAGGTGGCATGACTAGTAGGCGATCGTATCGGAGCTGAAGCAGCTTTTCCTCGTACTGACGCCTGATGTCGTCATCGGGGGTCCAGAGGACAAGTTGCTCGTAGATCCAAGCCAACTTGCTCTGGCAGAGGACCTCACGATTAACCTCGAGGGTAACATCGCCGATCCTGGCACCCAGCCTCGTGCGCCGCTCGCCAATGAGCGTATTGATGCGTTTCTTCTCATCAACCTCTAGAATCTGGGCTACCGTCTCGTAGGTCTTGGCGGGGTGAGGGACCCGACCCTCGAGTGCTGGGTAGATGGGGCTGTCAGGAAGTATGAGTTGGAGGGCCTGCACGTATTGGGACCGATCACCCTGGGCACGAGCAAAGTCGACGAACTTGTCGACGACATCTTGGCACTTGTACATCTCATCGGCATCCCTGAAGATTTCGGCAAGTCTCAGGGCAGCCTGTTGATACTTAGGCAGGGTTTTAGGCCCTTGCTTCTCATAGAGCTTGATCAAGCCCTGCCATGCTTGAGCATCAGAACGGATCTCGGTTGCCGTCTTGTATGCGGCCTCGGCCAAGTCCAACTGATTCTTCTTGTCCAGAGCAAAGGCCTTGAATACATGACTGAGCTAAATGTCAGAGGATGTAACAAACCACTGGCGTGATGTGGAGGGGGTACATACGCTTGGTAATTCCTGGGGTCTTTGTTGATGAGATTTTCGGTCTGGGCCAGGGCGTCATCCCACTTCTGGTGGCGAATGGCATCGTTGATGGCCTTCAATGAGGCCTTGGTGCTCGCCATGGTGAGTGAGTTGCATGGGGGATGCGGGATTTCATGTCTTGACTTTGGAAAAGTGGGATTAGCATGAGTGGCTGTGGCATTTCATCCACATTGCAAGTGATGATTGATTTAGAGTCTGTACGTACAAGTCTGTATGAGGTAAGGAGGTTTCGTGGTTGAAGCTTTGCATGCACTAGCGGCTGATTATCGGATTATTCATGAAGTTGGATGGGGAGACACCCTATGTATCTAGATGTATATTCTGGACATGGTCCATACCTTAAATACCCACATAGTACATACGCAGCATGTGGTACATATATGAACCGGTAAAACACCGGCTTACGACTACTGGTGCACGTAGGCCAAGACCCTAGTACCTCAGCTGTTAGGGCGGGAAGCGGTCGCTAGAACTCCGGCAGATCTGCGGGAGACATGGATAAGACCAAATCCAATTGCACATGGACCGGGTCGTCTTCCCCCCCTTGCTCCCCCATCATACCGTCGAATCAAATCATCGTGTTCCTGTCCTCCCCTGCCCAGCCAGCGGTCAGCCAGCCAGCTAGTCTTGCTAGTCCAGCGTATTCGGGTCGACATGATCGATCAAAGTCTCGATGAGATAGAGCTTCCCCATCTTACCTATGACCATTATAAAGACTCCGTTTCCTATTCCCATGATTAGAGATCAGAATAATAACTTGTCCGTTGCCTTCCTCAAACTCCCCAAACTCCATCCTCATAAGATAATGAAAATCTAGCACCTCCCTACATTTTCCCTTGATCTCCAACTTGTTCTGCTAGTACCCCAGCACTTCAGGATCCTTGCATGGACGTCATCATATCACATACGCAATACATACCTACTTGTCTCTACGTATACACGCATTCCATCCCATCCCATCCCGTAGAAGCACACCCTGCCACTGTAATACCGAGTTTGTTGACACTCGTCTGCCTTCCAGCCACGTTCGTACAGCATCGGGCGTCCTTTCTATGGCTTCCTCGCTCCGGTTAACCATCCAAGATGGTCAATTTCGAGACGAACATGGCAGACACGTCTTGCTAAGAGGCATCAACGTCGCAGGCGACGCCAAGCTCCCGAGCGAACCCGACGTGCCTTCGCATGTGGCCGACGACTTTTTCGATGGCGACAATGTCAAATTCCATAACCGACCCTTCCGGAAAGAAGACGCCCACATCCATTTCTCCCGCCTGAAGCGCTTCGGGTACAACACCATCCGCTATATCTTCACCTGGGAGGCGATCGAGGCTGCCGGGCCCGGCAGGTATGACGAGGAGTGGATTCAGCACACGATCGACGTCTTGAGGACGGCAAAGGACTATGGCTTCTACGTATTCATGGATCCGCATCAGGATGTCGTAGGTGTTTCACCGGCCCCGTGTGTGCGCATACGTACTAATTGATCCCGACGGCCAGTGGTCGCGATATTGCGGTGGATCCGGCGCCCCCATGTGGACAGTGTATGCCTGCGGCTTGAATCCCCAGAGCTTTGCCGCCACCGAGGCTGCCATCGTACACAACACCTATCCCGAGCCCGAGAATTTCCCCAAGATGATCTGGTCTACCAACTACAACCGCCTGGCCGTCGCGACCATCTTCACCCTCTTCTTTGCCGGACGAGACTTTGCGCCGAAATGTGTAATAGATGGCGTGAATATTCAGGACTACTTACAGGGGCACTTCGCGCGCGCCTGTCAGCACCTCGCCAAGAGGATGCACGAAGCCGGCGGCATCGAGAACGATATCGTCTTCGGATGGGAGAGCTTAAATGAACCGAACAAGGGGATGATCGGGCATGCCGATCTGAGCGTCATCCCAAGCGAACAGAATCTCAAGAAAGGCACCTGTCCCACGCTATGGCAGACGATACTGACGGGCTCCGGCCGAGCGTGCGAGGTGGAGACATGGGATATGGGCGGCCTAGGGCCGTACAAGGTCGGACGCACTCTTGTTGATCCCCACGGCGAGATAGCGTGGCTGCCGGAAGACTACGACGACTCGCGGTACGGCTGGAAGCGAGATCCCGAGTGGAAGCTGGGAGAGTGCATCTGGGCCCAACATGGAGTATGGGACCCCTCGAGCGACGTGCTCCTGAGGAAGGATTACTTCGAGAGGCACCCGACGAATGGCGAGGTCCTCGATTACCCCAAATTCATCAACACGTACTTCATGTCGTTCTATCGGGCCTATCGCGACTCCATCAGGGCAGTTCACAAGGATGCCATCATGCTGTGTCAGCCGCCGGCCTTCGAGGTGCCTCCAAAAATCAAGGGCACCGAAGACGACGACCCCAGAATGGTGTATGCACCTCATTATTACGACGGAATTACCCTCATGACGAAGAGGTGGAATCGGACGTGGAACGTCGATATCCTCGGGGTTCTTCGCGGACGATACCTGCATCCGGCATTCGCCATCAAGATCGGCGAGACGGCTATTCGAAATTGTTTCAAGGATCAGCTGGCAGCCATGAAGAAGGAGGGGCAGGACTACATGGGAAACCATCCCTGCATAATGACCGAATTTGGCATCCCGTACGATATGGACGATCAGTATGCCTACAAGACGGGCGATTACTCCAGCCAGTCTGCCGCTATGGATGCGAACCACTTCGCCGTAGAGGGCGCGAACCTGGCGGGCTATACGGTGTGGGTGTACTGCGCGACGGTGAGAACTGCTTATTGCTACTTCTTGGCGGACCTAGCTGCTGACGATATATATACACGTAGAACGATCACCAACGAGGCGACCAATGGAATGGCGAAGATTTGTCCATCTATTCCGTAGACGATCAAACCTTGCCGGTTTCTCCCCTGCCCCACCCGCAAGAGTTATCACGGTCAACCTCTAGCCTCCTAAAAACAGCTACAACCAGTAGTCGAACAGAACTTGATGACGAGACCTCGGTCACTCCGAGCAACTTGAAGCGAACCCTGACGAACCCTTCTATCTCCTCGGAACAGTCCAGTCCAAATCCCGAACTAACGAGCACACCCGGATACCGTGCCGCGGAGGCATATGTTCGCCCCGCGCCGGTATACATTCACGGGGTCGTTGTCGATTACGTCTTCGACCTCAAGAAGTGTCAGTTTACACTGAATATCGAGGGGTCCAAGGTTCCGTCCGATGATCCGGTCACGATCGTCTTTCTCCCGGAATATCACTTCCCCAAGGAGCAGTGTACGGTAGTGGTTAGTTCGGGCAAGTGGGAGATTAGCACGGACGATGAAGAGCGCACCTGGACTCAGAAGCTCCGATGGTGGCATGGCGAGGGCCCGCAAAGCCTTCGAGTGACCGGTCCGATTCGACTACACAACAGCTTGTCTGGTACTGCCGAAGAGGCCGGATATGTGGAGCAGTGCCAGCAGGCGTACGGCTTTGATCTGAAGAGCTGCAGCGTTATGTAAACCCAGCCGCGATTGTATGGACATCATTGCAAGACGGCGTTTTGAACTACCTAGTGTCCAGTATATGATATGCAGCTCGTGTTGCGTGGTCGCGCGCGCGCACACAGACACACACGCCATCACGCCGACATGTAAGCTGATTAATTTCGATCAAACAAGATCAACCGCCACATCTGTAGATTTGTTTCTGTCGTACTGCAAGGCACAGATTGACTACCGGAATGGCCCCCAACTCGAGTCCAAGAGTGAATGCATCGAGAAGATGCTGTAGAGCTGATTTGATATCTGATCAGTCACAATCTGACAATATAACGGGGCGACCCGGGTGTGGTTTAACCGTCAGAAAGGTTCAGCTCTTGTGCAGAGCTTTTATTTGCGTGAGAGCGACCATTTAGGTAGTTAAGTATAACCATCTTAGCTTTCCGCCATTCTAGTTTAGAAGAGATAGGCTCTTATACTCGAAATATGGAACTTCAAAAATACTCCTGTCCGTTCTCCTTCACATAATATCAAGGTCCATGCGGCTCGAAACTAACAGTGCGGATATTATATCAGTAATTAATGTTCGGTCGGCAGTCCGGCACAGCCACACGCGCGGTTCGGGATCCTTCTCCTAGCTAAGCACATAAAATATGGATATAATTGTTCTCGTCTAACTGTATTGGGAAGCTATTGGTGTACCAGGCGGCTTTTCCTTGCTAGTTGGTGCCTCGCGGACCTCTTTGACTATGATGGACTATCGACTGAGAGGAGGGGAGATAATACCGACCAAGTGGCCAAGACAAGCGTGCTTCATATATGTATGTATGTACATACGGCGTATTTCCCTTCCTCTTCTCCACGCAGGCTACGACACAAAGAGAAAAGGTCGGGAAGTGGAAGACAAGCGTTGCCTTGTCGCAGAGCCTTTTGCGGATCTCGGAACTCAACCAACAATCGGCGAGGCAGCAGGACAGTTAGCCTCACTGCCGTACTGCCGTACTGCAAAGAGAGAGAGAGAGACAAAGAAACTTTGATTGGTCGCAATTGGGTTCTCTACGTACGTAGTGCAACGGTGATACACAGCTCTGCCCACTCCAACTACCAGCCTGCCAGCTCTTTTCTCTCGTTATCTTTCAAACGTCTGCTCTGTCGATCACAACGCCCCCCTCCTGCCCCTCTGCCTCTTTCCAGGGTATATGTATCTCGCCCCGGAATCCAGGCGCCAAAGTCCCACCTTCTTGGCCCTTTCTCTCCCCAATTACTGCGGTTCTACTGACAACTTCAGGGTCTGACCACAACTCGGTGGGTAACGAACTTGGACGAATACTCGTGGTTACGCGGCCTGACGGCTCATCCATTCCGCACTGCCTGCCCCATGGACATAAGTAGTAATTACTATGTATAATATTACAAAGCGGCCTAGTTGTAATGTGATAGTTATACAATACTGTACATACGTGTACCGATCTGTCATTGAACTGTCCATGTACAACAATACAGGTTACGCCAAGCTAAGCCCAACCCGTCAAGCCGTTAAGCGCGTAGCCGCCGGCGCCGTTCGAATTAGTGCGGGCGCTAATTTCTAAGGAGGTGATAGGACTGGAGCCAAAGCCTGCACTTCCACTTCCCTTTTTCTTTTCCAGTCCCAGTCAGTGTTTCAACCTAAACCAACCCATGCTTATTAGTCTCTTACACTGCATCCGACTGCTTTCGTTGGTAGCCATGCTCTCCGCCGGTGCAACTGCTCTTGTCGTCGCTGTTCCAGGGCCATGACCGTAGTCTCTTTCACGACCGAGCATCGTTAGAGTTGATCTGATCAATCTATATCGTCTCGAAATATACCCAGTGTACGAAATAATCGCCTAATTGGATTGGAAACTGCCGCGCCCCTGTCGTCTCTGCGAACCCTTTTCGGGCCTGAGCGCGACCTCTCCAACACCTTAAACAAGCCCCCATCGTTGCAACGCCCTCCATTGGCGTTTATATCATCGCACCCAAGCGTTTTCTTTGAACTTTAAGTCTCGCCCGCACGCACGATCCCGTCCGTGACGACGCGACGAGCTAGCCGACCCGCGCCGGGCCGCATCCTCTGCCCGTCATGTACCAAAACGCCCCAAGAGATCCGGGGCGGCCGTTCCAAGTCCCTCCCCCGCCGCCACCCATATCGCCGCCCGTCCCCGGACAAATGAATACCATGATGGCCATTCCTCCCCCGCCCCCTCGATATCCTAGCGCACCATCCACGACAAACAATGTGATGCTGCCACCGCCTCCCGGTCCCCCGCCCAACAGCGCTCTGGGACCGCAACCTCCTTGGCAGGGCAATTGGAGCCGTCCGTACGATGGCCGGCCTGGCTTCCCCATACCGCCTCCGCCGGCTGGAGGTCCCATACCGTACAATCCACAGCTTCATTCGAAAGCTTCAAACGCAACCCTATCGTCGATACCCCCGCCGCCCCCGCCGACAAACGAGCATCTGTCCAACACGAACCGGCCGGGAAGCGACTCGAACGAAGCGATGGTGTCTGCCACGTATATTCCCGGCGGTGACACGTATGGGGAGGGTGTCGGGATACCGGGCTTCTTCCCCGACGATTCGGCGACGTATTCGACCACGTCTCAGAATCCGTGGCCCGCAGCGAGCCAGATGAATAGTGGAAATGCTACAAACACCATGTCAACAGAAGACACCAGCCGTGCAGGCCTGTATGCCAACGCATTCGCCAACAGAATGGTGTCGACGACTTCGAACGTGCCTACAAACCATCCCGACATCCCTCCCGAGTTGCCGGCCAAGTGGCCCCTTGATCACGTACTGCTGTGGCTAGCTGCGAATCATTTCTCGAAGGACTGGCAGGAGACGTTTAAGGGACTGAATATCCACGGCGCGCAATTTCTCGAGCTCGGCAGCCAACGGGGCGGCCGAGGGAATTTCGGCATGATGCACCAGCTCGTGTACCCGCGTCTGGCACAAGAGTGCACGAAGAGCGGCACCGGTTGGGATCCGGGCCGGGAAAGAGAAGAGGGCAAGAGGATGCGCCGTCACATACGGAGCATAGTCACCGGGAAGCCAATGGACGCTTCCAAGTCGCAGCCGGCGGCCCACGCCAGGAAGGAATCCGTGACCGGTGGCCACGCGCAGAACGCTGGGACCGACGTCGAATCGCCGAACACCCCCATCAAAACCGGTGCTACCGCAAGGAGATTCTCCCAGACCAGAGCCACGACTATGCCGACTCTCGGCACGATGGGCCCGGACTCCAACCACAGGGCCATGCTGAAGAATATCGACATCGACAGCAGCCGCAAACCAAGCCCGAGCTCGGGTGAATTCGGAGATGGCACGTACCGAACCACGCTGCGCAGCAACAGCCCCGGCACGAGTCCGAAGTTGTCGACCGCATTTGTGTCCCAGTCCTCGGGAAACCTCTCGCCGTCTGGCAGGTTCCACCATAAGTCTCGGAACAGCACCGACTCAGTTTCTTCGAACGCGGCGATATACGGCTCCGGCCTGCCACCCGAGGCAGGCCAGCTTCTTCGGAACGGCATGAGCGGGATCGGCGACATGATCCATGCCAGCCGCAGCGACCGAAGATACAATCCCGATGGGCGACCGTCGCCTTCGGATCCCGGCGACCGGTCGGCCAGTGCTGAGCCGTCTTCGGCCAAGGACAACAAGAGCTTCCTCAGTTTCCTGAAGCGGAAGAACAAGCAGAAGGAGGACGGCTCATTCCCCTCGCCCGACGATGCGGAATCGCCCACGAGTCCCGACCTGCTCAAGAGCCAATCATTAGGAAGTGATCACCCCCCGGCAGCGCTTCAGGACACGGCTCCGACGTTCAGACGGCACAAAGCAAATGTCCCGAGGGTGTTCATCCTCGTGACCATGAATGGATGGGACTATCGATTATGCGATGCCACGGATTGTGACACATCCGCGGACTTGCGAGCCCGCATCTGCGCGGACTTGGGTCTCCCGGACCCAGGGGCGCTCCAAGTCTACTTGACCGAACTCGGGTGCGAGACCCACGATGAGGCGTTAGAGGACCAGAGTCTCTGGATTCACAAGCGCAACAAGGGGGATGCCCATGGCTCCCTAAAGCTCTTTATCAGGCCCACTAACGTCCCGGCATCACTTATGCCAGGTTACCTGGCACCCGGTGCGGCCATGGACGAAGATGCGTACGCTCGTCTCAATGGCCAACGCACGAGATCAAGCTCTTCGCCACCTACCTCGAGGACCAACACTATCACGAGCAGCGGTTCCCAACCAAACGATGAGCAATTAGCCGCAAAGGAACGCGATTATCAAGCCAAGCTAGAGAAGAAGCAAGCAGCATACCTAGCCAAGAGGAGGCAAGCCCTCAAGGACTCCTCCCCGCAGGAGCTCTCGCCTCAGGTAGGAATTGTCGGTCGGAACGTGGATTTCGATCAGCCGCGCACTTCCCCATACGAGGAGAAGAAGCAGGAGAATCTCTTACCACAACGAAAAGCGCCCGCTCCGCCCGGCGTCGAGACTGCGACATTGATCAAGGCGAACTCGTTGAGCAAGAAGACCGGCCACAACATGAGACCGTCCCAAGGCAGTCTGGATGGATACCCGAGCCCCAGGAGACCGGCCACGTCGACAGGCAACTCTCGATCCGATGACATCGCGTCTCCGCCAGCAGGGTCGGCCCTCGGTGCCCTGATGAATATGGGCAACGCCTGGAGCCGGCTGGGTCGGCCCTCGCCTGTAGGAACACAGCAGCGTCCAATATCGCCCAACAGGACCGCTCCGGGACCCGCAGCCGGAACGGAATTTACGGAACAAAAAGGTAAGGGAGCAATGGCAACCGTTGATTTTGGCCCAACCGCCTCGGGTCATAGTAGTCCGCGGTCGAGGCCTGGCTCGCCCGGCTCCCTGACGTGGAGCCGTGGGGATGTCCCATTCGTCGTACCGGACTACTCTCCCGGTGGCACCCCAACTCCTGGCAACCGGAGCAAGCCCCAGAATGATTCTGTTACTAAGATGCGTCAAATAGCACAACGAGCACCGTCCCCTGGCGACCTTAGCCCGAGCACGGCGCACCCAACCACCAGCACCCCTCCCGGTCCAGGACGTTCGACAAGCACCCGCCGCAAATCCCATGGACCCGACGTGGATTTTACCGAGACGGACGTGCAGTTCTCCAAGCCGGCCCCGTCGTCTACTAACCGCAAGGCTGCCGACTCCGGCGACGATTCAGACGACGGGCTGTTCGCCATTCCGATGCGGGGAAGACAGCCGTCGAGGAAGAAGGTGGTCCCCTCGCGCAACGAAACGAGCGTTCTCGATAGCGACTCGGAAGAATCGGGCGACAGGAAACCAAACCTGAAAGTGAAGACCTCGAGATCCAAAAAGGGCCTATCGGTCTCGTTCACCTCGTCGCCCGGCGCCGCCAACACGCCCGACGGGGAGGACGACGAGTCCAGCATTAGAAGCGGCCGCAGCTCCCAGCGACGCACGCCGGGGACCCCGGGCTCGGAGCAGTGGCAGTCGGACGACAGCAAGATCAACCGCCGGCGGTCGTTCATCGAGCGTGACGTCTGGGCCAACCGTCCACCCCCCGAGGCTCTGCTCAGCAACCTCGACGCCTTCTTCCCCGAGCTCGATCTCGACCAGCCTGTGCTCGACGAGAGCCAGCTACAAGAGCCGACAACGCCCGTGTCACCCATAGCCGAGCACGAGGAGCTCCCTGGCGGAAGCGGGATGGCTAACGCGTCCTCCTCGAGCGAGCTCACAGCTCCCACGCCTGCTACCGCCAGGTCGTCGATGTACACCCAGAGCGACACACTCGGGTCGGACGAGTCCACCCTGAAAGCGCTGGAACGTCCCGTCTCCATCGCCTCGGTCGCCCAACGAAGCGTGCGGCGATCGGGCGGCCTCGGGCGGATGAAATCCATCCGAGAGGTGGCGCGCGGCGCGCACGAAGCCAACAAGCGCTTTACCGCCGCCTCCTCGGCTAGTGGCGGCGCCGGGACGTCATCGATGATCCAGCGCCGCAAGAGCACCAAGATGTTCGGGGCGAACGTCGTGCAGATCCGCCCGGAGCGCGGCTCGATGATCATGCCGCAGATTCCGCAGGATTACCTCCCGAAGCGGCAGACCACCTTCCGATGGTTCAAGGGTGAACTGATCGGCAAGGGCACGTACGGACGCGTATACCTCGGCATGAACGCGACAACGGGCGAGTTCTTGGCCGTCAAGGAGGTAGAGGTCAACCCGAAGGCCGCAGCCGGCGATAAGAACAAGATGAAGGAGCTCCTCGCCGCGCTGGATCAGGAGATCGACACGATGCAGAACCTCGACCACGTCAACATCGTGCAGTACCTCGGCTGCGAGAAGAAGGACACGAGCATCAGCATCTTCCTCGAGTACATTTCCGGTGGTAGCATCGGGTCCTGCCTGCGCAAGCACGGCAAGTTCGAAGAGCCGGTCGTCAGCTCACTGACGCGGCAGACGCTCTCGGGCCTCGCGTACCTGCACCGTGAGGGCATCCTGCACCGCGACCTCAAGGCCGACAACATCCTGCTGGACGTCGACGGCACCTGCAAGATCTCCGACTTCGGCATCAGCAAGAAGACCGACAACATCTACGGCAACGACAAGACCAACTCCATGCAGGGATCCGTCTTCTGGATGGCCCCCGAGGTCATCCGTTCGCAGGGCGAGGGATACAGCGCCAAGGTCGACATCTGGAGTCTGGGCTGCGTCGTCCTCGAGATGTTCGCTGGTAGACGGCCTTGGAGCAAGGAGGAGGCCGTCGGTGCCATATATAAGATCGCCAACGGCGAGACGCCGCCTATTGCCGATGACGTCCGCGAGGCTATTAGTCCGTATGCATTGGGGTTCATGCTGGATTGCTTTACTGTGTATGTTCCCCCTTTTTTTTTTTTTTTTTCTTTTTTCTTCCTCTCTTCCCTGTGTATCCAAGGTCGCTTTATTGGGCTGGGCTAAACAAACCATAGTGATCCCAGGGACCGCCCCACCGCTGAGCGCCTACTCACACAGCACGAGTTCTGCGAGCTCGACGCCGATTACAACTTCTTCGACACAGAACTATATGCCAAGATCCGCGGGACTTTCCAGTAGATAGTTCGATATGCACGGTTTGCGTAAATGAAAAGACGGGCAGGATTCACGAGCGGAGGGTGGACTAGGGCCTAGTTCAAAGGCCTGGACGTCGTCTACACGACGATGGCGGCTCCCAGATCAGGAGCGAATATTCACGCACACCTCACGACTAGGAATAGGGGTATATGTGGCACTCGAAGACGTCGCATTGGCGCACGACGTACAATAGCGGGACATCTTGTACTTTGGTGCGTTCCTTTCAGCAAGGCGTTTTGGGGATCCGGCTTATGATTATCTATAAAAGAACTACTGGAGATTCTGTTCAGTTGGATCGATCCGGTTGTCTCGGACAACGCTGTATATCATTAGTATGTTCTTCTTTCCAAGGGTTTATGAGAGAGTGATGGCAATGATAATAGACGACGCCGAGAGATGAAAGGGGCAGGGGTCAAGGCAGGGGCAAAGGGTAGGGTCAAGAAATAAGAACCACAAGGATGTATGAAGGTATGCAACCGTATGACCCTCCGATATAGATAGCATAGCATTGTAATCGGATGGATGATCCTGCGAGTTGACCGTGTCTTTTCGGATGTTGTATTCAACACGGGCGTAGAGGTTGACCATCGCCGTAGGTATATTAGCAATATGCGTTATCGCGGGGGGACGGTCTCGCTTTAAGCAGGTCCCAGAAGGCCCGCAAACCCGGGCTTCCACGGCCTTGATCGACGAGATCCTTCTATAGTCTATATCCCCTTGAAGGAAGTTAGCAGAACAGGCAGCAGCTTCTAGAATAGGATGTAGATGAACTCAGACACCTGACCTAGATATTGAACAAGAAAATATTGTGTGGATAAGAGGAAATACAATACGAGTGAGTATCTGGGATTTCTACAGGCTTGACCGCATTGAACAAGTCTCAACATGAATATCCGGTTGTCGGTCAAGATTAGCTATCCTTGTCTGGGCGCTTTTGTGAGTATTGTTCAACCCCGGCGCGTAGCAGGTTGATGACATTGCCACGTCTATTCTGACTGAACTCTAATCAATAATCTGGGGTAGGATGTTAACAGCATTTGATGCCGGTGGCCGTGGTAAATACTCGTTTGGCTATTAAGTCTAGTTGAAAGCGTAACGTTAGAGGTGGCCTGTATCTTATAGATTAAGATATGGCTGACATCCCTTTATATAATTTGAAGAGCAGTAGGCCTATGCCTCAAATCACCCTTCCTCCCTCCACTCAAAATGTCGTCCCGAACAAGATGCACACTCTATTAAATATAGTAGCTAAGCTACGGGGGCTATATAATGGCCATCCCGGAGTTTCCTACTTGACAAGATTCAATATTTCTTCCGAGTCTTTTCGTTCTGTGCATATGGCTTCTCCAACACCGAGGACAGCATGCATGAGCCATTTATCATGATATCTCTTTATGCCATGTTCTATCAACACTCTCCGCCTTCTTAGCCTTGAGCTTCTGCTAATCCCGGCGTTCTTGAAAGTACCGGCCAGAAGCTACGCTTTCCTGTACAGAGCCGCTGTACGATCACAGGCCTTATACGGATCCGTACTTCTGAAGGATTCGTTATGATAACTATGGGATGGCTCTTCAATCCGATGCCAAGTGACTACCGTTAGGACTATTGCGACGATTATAACGCCGGTTAAGGCAAACTTGTCGTAAAAAGAGCGAAAAGGATCCTGAGTGATTGGCCGCTGGGCACATTACGAAGTGATCAAGGAGGCCAGGTGGGAAAAAATTAAAGCCAGAATAGGACAGAAATAGAACTCTCGATCGGGGAATTGAACCCCGGTCTCCAGCGTGACAAGCTGGCATACTAACCACTATACTAATCGAGATATCAGGTGACTTAGCCAAAACCTTTTCTGTACTGGTCTATAATGAAAGGACAGCATCTACTCCAGACCGCTTGAGCAGTCATCCAAGTATTATAGAGGCTTCAAATCATTTTTACGTTCCCAGAAGGGAGTACCTTAGCGTCTAGCTTTTCATCGGTAGGTATCGAATTAGGGCGACTAGGATGAATAGGGGTACGGCAAGAATAATCCGGGCAGAGCCCGATCAAGTGCTCGGTGTGTAGATATCCTGCCACCTCTTGTTCATTAGATCGGTGAATTTTGGAATAACTGACATGCAAGCAATCAATTTCATGTCGTACGTAGGGCTTTAGCCCAACCCCAAAACATAGGAACATTATAGCACTGCAATGCAATAGAAAAACAAGTTAACAACCGGAAGGATTAGATATATCAAATAGTAGGAATATGAATCTCTTGCCACCATGCTGGTTTTGTCCCGTTCACTGGTGCGTGTTTGTTCTTTTCGCCTTGAACGGCCTTCTACCGCATGCGGTGTAGGTATGAAGCTTACCTGGCATCTCGACTTTATCATCCAAACATCCTGGTTGCGGTTTCATGACGACACTAATTTCGGCACCTTGAAGTCGCTGTAACATTTTCTTTTGTCGCGGGAAAACGTGAGTCTACCAACGGCTGACAGCAGACGAACAAAACACAAGTATCCGCTGTCCGGTACGTTTAGACAGAACATTTCAAGATGGCATGCAGGAATCCCCTCCTAGGGGCGGCGAAACCATGCCCACAATCTCATATTCCCTTCCGTGAGGTTGAATGATTCATAATAATTACCCATTACCGTGGTTCCTTTAATGTTCTGGGAATGCAAAGATGCAGCCTTGATTCCGGTAGCCACAGAGAATATTAATGAAGTCACACAGCCGGTGAATACCTTGGTAGAGTAAAGTCCAACCTCATCTAGGGACGCAGATTTCTTCCAGTAGAAACCAGCAGCCTCTCGACGATTTCCCACAAAGCCAGTTCTCGTCCACCGCGAGCCCATCTCGAGTGAATTCCCCGGTGTCACGAAGTCGTCCGGATTCGATTCAGGTCCTAGTTTCGAAATCGTGCTCAATAAAGCGACTACACGGAGCAGTGCCCTCACGACGCCGGGGAGGACTCCCGAACTAACAGCTTTCGGTGAGGCCGGAGAGTCAAGTCGTGTTAATGATGGAATTCATCATTACCTATACTCCAGCCCCTCCTCCTTGACAGCCACAAATTGTGGTGTCTGACGATATTGCCGGCGAGAACCTGGAAAACTAACACGTACTGGGCCAACAAACCAACCAGAACCTACACAGTATACAGCATCTGATTCGTCTACTTGAAACCAGAAGGCGAGATAAGTGCTCGTAGTTATACATCTATACGAACACACCGGGCCCAAGAAGATCAACTTAAGATGCGCTGGTCGCGACAGGGCAACAGAGCTTGAAAGGGACAGTCTGGAAACTGCTACACTATCGTCGTGCGATAAGGTCTAACGTATCATTCTAACATAACTGCAGATGCACAGCAGCAACGAAGTAGCACATATGCTGCTGTGCTAAGCTGCTCCATGCATCACAGGGGATGATTTCAATATTACAGCCCGGATGAGGCAGCGGCTTATTCGGAACTGGACGACTTTTCTCTCAGATCCATTGCGAACGTAACCGCAAGCTAAATGAACAAGGCAAGGTCTTGTAATTCAGGCTAAGGAAATAGCAAAAGCCTTAATTTTACAATTTTGAGGGCGCGAGGTATAAGATTCGCTCTCCTATCGATTTTGTGTCACAACGACAGCCGTCACGATCTCGAAAACCTCAACAGACCTGCCGTTAACGGATGAAACGGTTAGCGAATCGAGGCAATATTCTCAAGTATTTTAGCATTACTCGTCTTGGCTTTCTCGGGAAAAGTCTGGAGGTATTCCTATTACGACTCGGTGAGCAGCTCAGCTTCTTTACTACACGCTTCTCCCCCCCCTTTCATTATTCACAGTCAGTACTGTTCTTGCACTTCTGCTCTCATTACAGTATGCAATTTCATCTTTGGCTTGCTCATCCTGTTCCCCATTACGCGGCTATGCCTCATTCTGTTGTCTAGTATATGAAGTGCTGTCCAATTCCATTGGGCAGCGAACCGTTAAGCACTGCTGCGTAGACATCGCTAGAGGGGGCTTGCTCATGAGCTTCAAACCTCATCTGACAACCTAGCCTGCATACTTTTGCGGTAGGACGTACTGTCATCGGCGTCCATACACGGACTGGGCCGGAAATCAATACCATGTGTCTAGTAGAGGGTTCGGTGACAGCCCTTCAGTAGATATGTGCTCGTTGGTGAGTCTTGTACCATGTGGATGTCGTGATGACTGCGACGTGATGGTTTTTTAAGCGTTCTCGCGTCGGGAGATACGAAAAATGAATAACGCTTCGCTCAACAGACCTATTTCCTCCTAGTCTTATGTGTACGCCCGTCTCAACGCAAGCTACATGATTTCCCCGTGTTGTCGAAACGCCCGGTGAAGATGAACAGATAAGGTGCCATGGGTGGATATTTAATAGGGAGGTTATAGGCCAGAATCTCAGCAGAAAGCCGAATGTGAGATTGAGGCGATTGACTAGCGTAGATGAATGCCTGTGTAATCAAGCTCTCGTTGTGTCGGCATTTTGGAAATTTGCTGAGTTCGATACTATGACAGTATCCGTGCAAGCCCTTTTCTACGACCAAGGCCGCAGGGGGACATTCCGTCTATGGCCTGGCAAGCAGATTAGAAAGAAGGGTGATTACTAGCAACCTTTGAATAGAATTGGTGGTAGTGTATCTATTTTATGCATGTGGGATATGCCGAATGTGGCTCTTAAATCGACCCTAGCCTCGCAGATTGCGACCCAGCCAGTCTATGATCTAAATGTACCATACCGATCCGTCCCAACCCCGATCCCTATTCCTATCCATTAACGAAGTACCATGAATCTAGTGTCATAAGGTGTGACGCTTCCCAGCGACCATAAGGCATCAACGCTCAGCTCTTACAAGGCAAGCGCTGCTAGAGCAGCAGCGCCGACCAACCCCATTCCGATCTCTGGTCTAGCAGCAGCGCCGGGCGTCGAGGTGGGCGACGCGGTGCCGACGGCAGATGTGACGATGTTGGATGCCGAAGCGACGGCGGCCGAGTCGGGGTTCGACGTCGCGGCGGAGCAGATCTCGGGGGCGAGCTTTGTAACTTCTGTATCCGAACGTTAGCCGGTCGGTCCAGAGCATGATCCATTCGGACGGGCTGTGGCTTACTGCTGATGTCGTCTTGCGAACAGCTCCCCCCCAAGCCGATGCAAGGCGTGATGCTCTGGATGAACGCATCCTTCTTGTCGCCGCAGAGGCAGACGAAGTCGGTCGCGGCGCACCCGGCGTCCTGAGCAGAAGACGAGAAGCAGCTCACGGCGCATTGTGGGATCTGGGAGACGAGGTCGGGGAGAGACGTCGAGTTCTGGGCCGCGGCGAAGGCGACGAAGAGCGATAGCGTGACGGAGGTGAACTGCATATTGACGGTCGGGGCTTTCTTAAGATGTGATAGATGCGTCAGTTGATCCGATCGTTTTTGTTTCTTGGCCAGCCAAAAGAACGATTGCTATAGGATCGGCTCGTAGCGACGGTATCGGTCGATTGTCCGGGATGGTTTGAGCGGGACAAACGTGTTTCTTTCCTCGACGGTCTAAGGATAACGAAGGAACCAAAGAAATAGACTTGACTTGAAAATGCGATGCGAGAGGAAAACAGAGACAAGAAATGGACAAAAAAGAGGAAAGAGGATGGGTTAGAGTTTGCAACACCAGCTGAGAAGAGGCTTTGTCATCTGCCTACAGTACATGTATGTATGTACATAATAGTAGTAATAAATACTAACGTGGAACTATTTTCAAACCACTGTTGCCTCGACTGGAGGGGCGGGGACGCGTAAAAGGAGGGCTGTGTAGGCCGTGTAGGGATCCGTAGGCTGTGTACATAGAAAAGGCCAAGATCTGCAGCCGTAGTACATATCTGTACATAGTAGACGCTCTCGGCGCTCGTATTAATGGATGAAACGCTGCCTACCATTACATCACTCTAACATGACTTGGAGGACGAATCATAGATCGATCGTTTCAAGTTCCTAGGTTAGCCTTTGTTCGCGAATACCTCCTTGGCAATGTCGTTTGTTCAAGATACGAATCCAGCCCATCGGTGGTATCGTAGGAGATTCGGTGTCCCAATTCCGTAATACACCATGTCGTCTGCACAAATCTCGCATCAGGTAAGTGATCGTGGACGAGAATATGGCGCTGCCTAGCTAGGCTGCTAGGTCCATATCTACAGTACACGCGTATGTGTAGTAGGTTCCTTAAGTTAAGCGTTCTACTTCATAGACAGACCTGACTCAACTCAATCGCCACAGATCAGGAATCGATCCACCGCCACCACGGCCACAGCCACACCTTCGCAGGTTCCAAGACGTTCATCAAACCTAGCACGCTGGTCGTCCGTTGACAATCACTTTTTGCTGGTTGGATGACTTCTCTAAAGTCGGCTTAAAGGGCTTGAACATGTTGCTGGCAGCGGCTGGATATGCCGTTGTACCTATATTGGTACCGACTCGATAGGAAGACTACTAGCATCGCTTGATTGTGGTGATACAAGCTTCGGGAGCTTTTTCTACTTGGCTTTAGGTCCTGGATTGTGATGCTCATGGAAGAGGGCTTCGTCCTTTGATACGCAAGCCATCCGGCTGGTAGGTTGCTGTGTCGAGCGTCCAGGTACGGTAGGCCGATCACAAATTCTGCCCGAATGAATGGGCGCACGATAGAGATGATATAAGGACCGACGTTTTATACGGGACATGAGACGTAAGAGCAGATCAGGCTCACCCGCAGAGCGTACATCGCGCAAATTGAGATCAGATTCACAAGCTCAACCTAACCTAACTAACTACTGGACAACCTACAGAAGATACTGCCGTAGCCATAACCGCTATCGGCGCTGCCGTTTCGGATCTGGAAACCACCTGCTCTTGTGGACGTAGCACAGCCCGTTTTGGTCCTCGATGATGCTGTCCCGACAGCCGTGTCCGATCTCGACCACCTGGTCGAAGCAGTGCCAGCAATCCGTCGGCGCCTCCGAGACGAAGGCGGCCAGTAGTCTATCTCTCGCCTCCTCCTCGTTCATCACGCGGAGAAAATTGGAAATTGCCGTCGAAAGCTGGACTTGGCATCCGTCCAGGCAGACCGGCATATAGGTGTACAGGAAGGCCGTCATCTTGTCGACCTCTCGCTACCAAGCGCCCTGATAACTCTGCTGTTCAGGCTCGTCGTCTTGCTCCCGCCGTCGTTTCTGGCGAGGTGCAGTGGCCCCGTCGTCTCGTCTGGACAGGGCCTTATCCATCTGCGACTTAAGCACGACCAAGCCTTGGTCTAACTCCGCAATCTTAGCCTGCCTCGCCTCGAGGGTGGCCTCCTGGCTGTCGATTTTGGCCTGCTTCTCATCGATAGTGGCCGCCTGGCGCTCGATCGTGGCCTGGTAGTCCTCGATAGTACGCGCCTGCTTATCAATGAGCGCCAGGTGATTGTCCCGCTCTGTTTTCAGGCGGTCGACTTCGTTAGCGAGACTGTCTCGGTCTTGGGTCCGGCCTAGCCCTATGTTGCCCCGACCAGCAGGGGTAGAAGAAGACGTTCCCTGCGAGCTGCTCCCACTCTGGATGGGGATGAGAGATGTCTTCATCGCCTTTATCGTCGTCCTAAGATTGTCGGCCTTGGACGGAACCTCGAGTTCATGTCCACCGGAAGTGTCCCGGGCCATTTTCCGGGCGTAGAATAGCAGACACATGCAGCCTACTCCTTGCCCGGTGCTCCAATACGTACTTGCGCAGTGTTTCATCTCCATCGGCAGGATCAGCGGTTGGCCTAGCACGTCAAACAGCCTAATCCTATCCGCTCCGAGCTCCTCACTGCCATCGGGCGTCTTGGCGCAACGGGCCGAGGCAATGAGCGCGTACGTGACCGGCTTGTTGTTCTCGAGCCTGTTTGGGTCCATGGTGATCGTCTTCAGGTCTTCCCACGACTTCCTTCCTTCATTGGTCGTATGGTCGTATTTGACGCGGATCACGGCAGGGTCGCTGAACGGGAATAAGAACTCGGCGTTAGTCTCGTCATCGGCGAGGCTGTCGAAGAGGCCACTAATGCGGTCCCCGAGATTGCCCGCACCGTCCCAACTCACAAGGCTCTCTTTGACGAGGCCTACCGTGTCTTCGCAAGGGACGACGTCCCATTCGGCAGCTCCCCGGGGCTTCTTAAGGATAGTCGGATGGTAGAGGAGGAAGGGCTCACGGCGCCACAGCGTCTTCCACATCGATTCGTTCTCTAGCAGGCCGTAGACGGTAGCCTTACCGTCCGGTGCGTCCTTCAGCATCTCGTACCGCACGATCGACTGCTTCTCCGCACCGGCCTCGTCCTCGAAATCCACCCAGACAAACTGCAACAGGGGGTGGGTCGACTCCTCCTCCGTCATCTTCTGGCATAGCACCTCGCTGCTCGTGTCGCTGTCGCCTCGATATCGCAAGGCGACGACGTGATAAAGATGTCGCAGAAGTATGACCGCGGCGTCCAGGTTCCCAGTGTCTGGCATCCTCACGTCTGCCGAGTGCGACGGTGCTTTCTCGGCATCCCGTTTGCTGAACTGAACAGGGTAGGTCCGCATAAGAGCAAAGTTCTGGGCCATCACGTCGCCGGGGTACTTCTCTCTCAAATCCATGAGACCCTGAAAAATCCGGCCCCATCGTTGTCCTTGATGTTGGTGGTCCATGATTACGTTTTTTGCTAAGTTTTTATCACAGCAGCAACAACAACTAGGGACCACTAGTGGCTCAGACTACTAGTAGAATGGATGGCTCTAGGGCACAATCTGTGTAGTTCAAGCTATCTCAAGTGCTGTGTGTTGTTGTTGATGGATGGATGAGGTGTGCTGTGAAAGGTGCTGTAGGAGAAAGGTGTGTGTGTGGGCTGCTTAGTTAGCTGCCACTGCCATGATAGTTCTAATCTGAAAAATGTTACGAATTCGGCTTTTAACGACTGTCCTTGTTTCTATTGGCGTCTTGAGTATGTCGTGTCGTCAGGCTTTGCCGTCCCAGGTTGCAGGTTGCAAAGACAGACTTGAAGAAAATGGAACCGTAGGTACATACGTGCGTGTCATTGCCCGATGGTTATGAGAAACACTCCCCCGCATTCCCCCTTCCCCCCTTCCCCCTTTTTCAGATATTCTGGGGGGCTGTACCGGCTTAATTACTACGGATTATAAGATATCACGGAATTTGAATGTGAACGGCTTAGCATGCGATGCTTGTTGCGTACTTGACTTGAGGCTCGGCTATTCTAGATACGTGGGAGGCCTGTTATAACGCTCACAAGGAGTCTCGTACTGTAGCCTGGCCCTGAAACCATGAGGATTTGGGGGCTCACGACCTGAAGATACACGTCTACCGACCTGTGTTTAATTACATCACGTGGCTTGCCAGCGTCCGACTTCGTAATCATCTAGGTCAGCTTCTCTGGGGTTCTCATTTCATAGATCCAAGTTACCAACGCTTAATACTGCCCCTAACGTCCAAACACGGTGCCCTGAACCTATTTAGCAGTCATAGGTGTTAAGGGAGGCAGTAGGCTGCTGCTTTCGTGATATCCTTACTTTCTGGCTAACGATGGTCGAATTGTTGATCCTTGAAGACAATGTCCCTACTAGGCATGCATTCGCCCCCGTAATCTGGAACGTAGTTTGAGAGTACTGGTGACCCCGAGGTGAAAAGGCGTAGTATCAAATTACCTCGCACCTAGATTTGAACAGCTGCGTTTTCATAATACACACCCCCTAGCTCTCTCGCACCTACTGACTTGGGTACGCTTTATAACCACATTTCGGGTCGATTTCGTGAACTTTCTCATATTTCCCGACTCTTGTAACCAACAATCAACTTTCGCACACCAAACAACGCATTCTCGAGCGTTTTCATATCTAAATTTCACGATCGATACCTACGCGAAGATAAGCGCCGCTAGCAATTCCGGCGTTCCCACGGCTTCGGCCTGGATGCACTGGCAGGGACATATCACTAAACATCTTCAAGCGGCGAAGGAGGGGAGCCGGATGGCGGCTATGTACCTGCACGGCGAGGCGCCTTGTGGCCTCAGCTCGTCGCTTGTGTCGTTCATTGTAAAAAAGTCTGCGACTGGGGAGGCTCCTAGTCGGGTTCTATATATAACTTCGACAGGATTACATAGCTCGGAGGGAGTTCAAAAAACCTCCGGGGGAGTAAAAAAGTAGATATTTCGTACCTCCCCTATTAGCGCGAAAGCTAAAAGGGAGTAGAAACGAATTAAAGCCGGCTAAATATTCAGCTAATATTTAGTATAAATTAAGGCATTACCGTTTAGAAAAAAATAAAAGCGGTTAATAAAATAGATTAGGTAAATAAGCCTTAATAGATTTATTTAAAAAAAAAATATTCCGTATTAATTTAATTATTATTTAATAGAAATAATAGTTTCCATTTAACCCGAAAAATTATCTATTAATAATAAACTTGCAATATGGTTTAATAAAATAAGTCGCTATTAAATAATAGCTAAATAATTATTAATAAAATTAGTTTATTACTACTATTATTAAAGGTTTTTAATAAAATAATATAGGGTATATATAAATAGGTTTTATTAAAATTAATATAATTGTTAAACTATTATTAAATAACCGCTAAATATATACTATTAGGATTTTATTTATAAAAATGGGATTATTATTTTTATAAATAAATCTAAAAAAATAACTATTATAGAAATTTAAAACTATTTAATAACTCTTTATTATTTATATATAAATAAAGGTAATATTATATACTTTATTTAAATCCCCGATTTAATAGTAATTTAGTAGATATTTAATAAAAATAAAAAAAAGCTTTTAACGCTTTATATATTGAAAATAAATATAAAATAAATATTAAATAATAGCTAAACAATTATTAAAAATTAGCTCTAATATTCTATCGCCTATAAAGGCTCTATAAATTAAACGTATATACTAATATTAAGGTAAATCTTAATTAAATATTAACTAAACAGATATTAAACTTTAATTTAATAAAAATCGGTTAATTAATAATACGATTTATTGAATTTACCGTTATTTAAGATATAAATATTATCTATATACTTATCCAGAACTATTAAATAGTTACCTAATATATAATCGTTTCGATCTAAATATATTAATTAAATTAAGAAAATCGGCAAATATAGTTAATTTAAATAGCTCTATTACTAATAAGATTAAAAAAAAAACTAAAACGTAAATAACTATTATTAAATAATTATTTAATATTTACTAATAAATATTTAAGTTTTATTACGGCTTTTAAAATATATAGTAAAAACGCCCTAGCCTTTATACTTTTCCTATAGGTAAAAGTTACTATTAGGGTATAAAAGTTACTATTTTTTAACGACAAAATATAAGTTAATAAATACTTAATATTTATAAAATAACTACTAAACTTATATAGGTATAGTAAATTAGCTGCGCATTATTATCTAATTAAAAGTTTTAGTATTTTGCTTTTATAATTAAAATTAAGCGTATTAAAATTAGTATTTAATATTTATAAACTATATGCCGTACCGGTATTTAGCAACCGTTAAATATATATATTTAGATCGGATAAATAAAAGTAAAAAGAAAATCATATAATATATTAGTTTCCGTTTTTAATAATAAACAATTACCTAAATATTGCCTAATAATTACTAAATAAATATTAGGCTTTAATTATTTTTAAAGTCCTAAAAAACCTAAACGATATACCTATTGTTTAACTTATAATATATATTTACCGGAATTTATTACCTAATATTTTTAGGTTATTTTCGTATATAGATTATTATATTTCTATTTTACTTTTAAACTAGATAAAACGTCGATTAATATCCGGATAAATATTAAACTTATACTAAACGAGTATAATATTTTAAATATTACTATAAATAAATATAATAATTGCTTAATTATAGCTTAATATTTACTAACCATTTATTTAAAAAAATTTACGGAATAGCCGTTTATTAAATGGTTACGTAATAAATATGGAAATATCGAAACCTAGAAAGCAATTTCTATAAATCTAAATTATAAGGATTAATAGTTAATAATAATTCGATAATAGCGATTATTAAAATATCTAAATGGTATATATTTTACTGGTAAGTATTCTTATAAAACTATAGTTTAATATATGTTAAACATTTACTATATAGGTATTAAGCGTAAGTTTAAATAGAACCGATATAAACCTTTAAAGGTTTAATAGATTCGGGATATATATAAGTTCAACCATAAGTATTAGTTTATTATTTATTATATTAAGGTATAGGCGTTATAATTCTAAAAATAACGAACCCTTTAAATGGATTTATTATTTAAAATAATTCGTAATAAAATAAATCTATTTTCGATTAATAGCTGGAATAAAATAACTAAAGGTAAACAATTGTTATACTATTATTAAATAATAGTTAATAAATATTTTTAGGTATTGAAACCTATATTTACGGAATAATTATACTGGATACTTATTAAGTATATACTATAATATTTAAGCGTATATTTAATATACTATTAAAAGTATTACAGTAAATAATTTATTAGCATTATATCGATAAGGTTAAAGAGAGTATTTAATATATTACTTTAAATATGGATATAAAATAAATTAAAGGTAAATAATATATATACTTTTAATAGTTATTTAGTAATAGCTAAGTTTTAATTAGGTTTAAGAAATTACCTCCATTAAATATATCTAAGGCTTATATAGCAAGAACATTTTTAATATTTACTCATTTTTTACCAAATCTATATTTAGCGTAACTTTAAAAAGAGTTTTCCTATATATCCCGCTTTATATAAGATTTATATATTCTGGATATATAATATACGCTCGGAATATAATAAGCATTTATTAGGTTTTAGTATTAAATATCCAGAGTTATAATTATAGGTTAATTCGAAAAAGGCCAACTGGATTATTATTAGGTTAATACGCAATCAGTTTAAAGTTTAAAAAAACTAATGGGATTATACGCGTAAGGATACTAATATAATTAAATCTATATATTTTAATGATAATAATTTAATAGGCCGATATTTAAATCCGCTGATAACATATTATAGGTAAATATATACTGCCTATATATTAAGCAATAGTTCAACAAATATTAAATATATATTAGGCTTTAAATATATTATTTTTAAATAAACGCAAAATAAAAAACTGCCGAAAAGTTTAACGCTTAGGTCTATTGGAAAAATAAAAATAATTTCAGCAAATATTTAATATCTATTATAAAAAAAAATAAAAAAGCTTAAAAATAAACTGCCAAATATAAGCGCCGAAATTACTTACTATTTAATTCCTATAACGTTTACGATATTTCGGAAAATATATAACAAATGCCCGGTAGTAATCTAATAATTATTTAATTATTTCTAAAAAGGCCGTTAACACTAATCATTAGCTTAACAATAGCTTAAACCTCTCCAGTTCATCCGATAATATTATTATAAAAAATGGGTCTAATTTTAAAAATAATTAACTTAAACAGTTCCCTGCCAGTTATTTTACCTATATATAATAATAGCTTAATAACTATTAAGGTATTATAAAAATAAAAACGAAATCGGCAAAATACCATATCGGTAAGGGACCAAAAACGGCAGGCTTATTTATAAAAAAAAACTGAATTAGAAAGAAAAATCGAAATTAAGCAGCAACGGATAATAAAACAGCAGAAAAAGAAAAAAAAAAAAGGGAATTATAAAAATTAAAAAATATATATAATAAATTACAACAATAATAGCTAATTATAAATTTAATAAACGTTAAATAAATATAAAAGATAAATATATTATATACTTTAATTATATAGTAGCTAAATATATACTTATATAATAAACCTAATTAAAAAAAATAAAAATAAAAGTATTATTTTAATATAAACTAAATAAATATATAATTATAGCAGAAAATATAAAATAATAATAACTATTATTTAATATTTCCTTAATAATCTTTTTTTTTTTATTCTTTTTTTAGGGAAAAAAAAAAAAAACTTTTTCTTCAATATAAAAAAAAAAAAAAAACAAAACAAAAAACGTATATACTAAATAAAAGCTCAACTATATAAAGAAAAAAAACTTTATAATACATAAAAACCTAAACAGCTAGCTAATTAACCATAAATGCTAAACATTTACCTAACCGATATTAAATAAATATAAAAAAAAGCCGAAAAAATACAACTATATTAAACAGTTATTCAATATTTACTTCTTAACCTTCTCGGAAAGCTTATAGATACAGCCGGAACGGCAGGCAGGTTCTATAGCATATAAATATTAAGCAGTTACTAAATAAATATAGGGTTAATACTTACCTTTAATCGGGTAACGGGAAGTAGGTTTTAATAAATATTAGTTTAGTAATTATAGGGTATATATAATATATTTACTAAAAGGAATTAAGGCGGGGGTATTATTATTAGGGCCGGAAAAAGGCGGGGTTTATTAATACTATAAATAGTTAGCAACTATTAAATTGATATAAAATAATAGCTTACCTTTTATTTATTACCGATAAAAGCGGCAGAAAAGGGGGTATTTTAATTCTATATATAATAATTAACAAATATTTAATATAGGTAGAGTTTATATATAATATATAAAAAAAGTAAATATAAAAAAGTAGTTATAAATATCATTATTAAATTTATACGGGAATTAAGTAGGCTTAATATTTATAGAAAAAGTATTAAATATAAGGCGGAATGCCGGAAATATTAAACGCGTTTTAAACCGGCTTTTATACCGGTTTTATATATTAGTAATTACTATATTATTATTAAATTTTTATAGTTTATTAATAATTCGTATTTATTGCTTATTTTTTAACTCTATTTTAATTAGTTAAGGCTTACAGTTTAGCTATTATTAAATTATAAGCCTACCTATATTTGGTAAATGTTAAGTTATAAAAGGGTTATTTAATTACCTTAAATTAATTAAAACAGGTAAAGATAATTCCGAAAAAAAGCATAAGCTTTTCGGCATTTATTTAATAATTATAATATCTGTTTATTATAAAATAGGGCCCGAATAGGCGGCTTAAAGAGATTTAGGAATTTCGTATATATTATACCTTTTATTTAGTAAAGATAAAAATAATATACAAATAGGAAAAGGTCGGATTAGAATAAAATTTAAAGGAAATATAGTCGGCCGTTACGGAACTATTACTTCGCTATCGTAAAATTAGAAATATTTATTAAGCTATTTAAGCTTAATATTAACCGATTTATCATTTAAATCGGTTATAATAATTATTAAATAATAGGTAGGCTTAAGGCATTTATGCCCTAAGTTAAAAACCCCGGGCTTAAAGGCTATAAATATTATAAAATTAAATAAATAAAGGTAATACCTATATCTAATAACTATAGGGTAATTACTTAATATTTATTTATCGGTAAAAATATTTACTAAAAACCTAAACGAAATTATCGTTTTTACGACTATATACATTAGCTTAACTATTATTCGGTATATATTAGGTATTTATATAATACGCTTACATACCTTTATATATTAAAAAAGCCGAAACAAAACCGAAATATAACTGCTAAATATTAGTTAAATAAATGCTAAAGTAGCAATATTAGTAATACTATTAATAAATTATTACTTAAAAGAGGTTTAAGGGAACGGTTATTTTATTAAAGATAACTTAATAATAAATAGGATAAATAGTATTTTAAATTATTATATATAAATAAAAATAAAGGTTATAATACTAAAGGTATATAGTACTATTATTAAATAGTTATAATACTAAAAATATATAGCGTTACTGCCGAATAGTACCTTAAATTATTATATATAAATAAAAATAAAAGTTATAATATTAAAGGTATATAGTATTGCGTTTAATAAATAATACTAAGTATTTATTTAAACTTACGGAAATAGTAAGCCGAACGCTAATTTCCCGAAAGGACCTAAAGTTTAATAGTACTGCTAAACGTTAGCTAAACAACTACTAAGTTAATACTTTATATATATTTCTTACCTACTGCCATTTCGGCAGCCGAAATATTAATAGTAATATCGTTAAAAACTAGTAACTATTTAATAACTATTTAACTACTATTTAGCATTAATAATTTATTAGCGCCGGGGTATACGGTACGTATATATTGTCTTATTTATTAAGAAAATTAATAGTAGTTTAATAAAAACTCTATATATATTAAACTTATAGCGTTAATAAACGCCATAAGCTGGCTATATATTTAGCTACCGCCTATATCCATATTATAGCTATATAAATAATTAATAACTACTTAATAAAAGCTTAGTTAATAACTTATATTTAATTATAAACACTTAATAACTTAACCCTAGCTTAAAACGCCTCGGCTAAATATTTATTTAATAATTACTTAACTTATATTTATTCAAATAATAAATACCGTTCTCGGGGGCTCGGATAGCCGGATTTATAACTACTTAGCAATTATTGAATTATTGCTTCGATTAAAAAACTTATACACTTTACCGAAATAGGCGGCAATAAAATCGCGCTGGCCTATATAGTATTAGCAATACTTTAATAAAGGCTCGATAAATGTTTAACTTATATTAAAAAAGCCAGCCGGGATTATTATTTAAAATAATACCTATATTAAATAAATATTTACTATACCTTTACTTAATTATTATTAAATATTTACCGTAATAATAACCCTAGGGCTAAGAGGGGTTTATTGCGTTAATAACAGTAACGTTATCGAAATCGGCGCGTATAAACTGCGCTATTATTAAGTAAATACGAGATCACTAATTAATAATAATTAAGTAGCTATAGTATTTAATTTTCACTTACTTATTATTAGTAGTAGTTTAACTATAAGTTAACATTATTTAAATAATTACGAAATATATATTTAACTTACTGTTTTTTATTAAAAAACAGGCTTAAACTAATAGTTAATAATTACTAAACTACTATTAAATTAACATTAAACCTATTTAAAAAAGAGGCGAAAGGAGGGTAATAGTAGGTTTAAATTAAAATTTAGTAATAATTTAATAATTGCGATATTTATATTTAATTTACCAAATTTTTAATTAATAGTAAGCTTAAATTAAAGGTTAATATTTTTTTAATAATTACGGCATTTATATTTAATTTATTTATTAATAATAATAATAGTAATACGCCTAAACTATAATTAGCAATTATTTAATAATAATAGAATTAAATAAATAACGTATTAAAAATTTAAATAACTATTTAATAACGGATTAATATTCCCTAAATAATTGCGAAGCTATAGTTAAGGTAACCTATCTATAATTATAAAAACCTAAAAAAAAAAAAGAGGAGGAAATTTTCCCGGAACTAAAAGTAGGCTTTTATTAACCATTTATTAAGCTTATATATATATATAATTATATATATACTACTTTAAGTGTACCTGCTTTTAATTTATTTATACCCCATTATTAAAACTACCCTATATAAATTAGGGCTTAATAATTGCTAAATATTTCGTAAACATTAAGCAACTATTATATAATAGCGGATTATTATATTATATATATATTATTATTATATTATATATTATTTTTTAAATCGTTATAAATTATATATATATATATTTTATAATTAATAATATAATATAATAGTTTTATAATTAAATAGTTTATATCGATTGATTAATTATTTAAGGGATAAAAATTCGATTGAAACTTTTAGTTTTGAACTCCCCCTCAGCATTAGCCGAGTTAATACCGAATCGACCCTAATACTCCCCCGGAGGTTTTTTGAACTCCCTCCGAGCTGGAACCCGCTTCGACAGAGACCGAGCGGGTCATTGTTAAAAACAAGGCCGTAGCGGCTGGACTCAATCATGATATCACGTCAGGAAGGCTCCTGGTCACCCGGGGGCGTACACTTGCCCGTGCTCTAGCCACTAATGGCGCCAAGGTAATTGGCCACGACGCCGTGCTGATGGTGGACGTCGCGATGCTGCCCACCGTCAGCGATGAGATGCTTTTCAACTCTCTCCTCAAGTGGACGCGAGACACGTCTCGACAGAGACAGGAGGGCCAAGAGGTCCACGTCGCCATATTTCCCCTAGGTTCCCTGTTCTCGGGCCGGACGTTCAAGGCCTTTTCCGGGTTGATCCAGACCGTCGAACGAGCTGTCCCGAATACCAACCCGCCACTGGACATCAAGGTCATAGGCGACCGATGGGATGCCACCGAGCGGGCAATTATGTTGTCCCTAAACCGGGGCAAGCGAGCGGTGCTGGGTGCCGGGTACGACTGGGATGTATACGGACACTTCGAGGAGCTTCTTGATGGCAATGCTATCCTTGAAGACTATCCCAGCTCGGACGGGGTGGCCCGTGACTTCCAGCTATTGGAAAGGTGGAACTTCTTGCGAGTCGCAACGAAAGCTCCCGTGGTAGGCCTCGAGGACCTCGGACTTGTCGTGTCTGTAGACCATACCACCACGGACGTGATGGACCGAAACACAGGCCAGCTGGTCAGGGTACACCGCAGACGCGAGAGGCCCGAGCTGGCGAGGGATATGGCGTGGGTATACAAGTCGTTAGGCGCCGGTGCGAATGACGTTCAGTTCCTGGCCACGTACACGTGGGAGACTTTTGAGCAGCGAGGGCACGATGTCGAGCGGTTCGGCCCTGCGTGGAACAAGGACCTCCCGGTCTGCGTGCTCGCTACCTTTGCGATGTGGCCCGGTACGCCTGTCGAGAAACTGCCTACCCGCGTGCCGGTCAATCATATCACCTGAGCCGAGTCCGTATGTCGGCTACTCGTGCTCGGATGTATGAAGGATCGTATTGAGGGAGAAGGAGGCTTCGTCGTGACCAACCGCGGCTTTTCCATGCTCAAACTTACCTGGGGACAAAGGACTTGGTTGGGACGTGGCCTGGCTGCTGGCGAGTGCCGGCGCCGTGGGTCTGCGTACGCAGCTGGACGTGCCTTCACGCAGGATACTCATCCTCATGGCTGCCATCCTGCACCTCGAGCCAAACACGTATTGTAGGCTGAACGGCGAGGGCGAGTACGACAGCCAGGCCCTCGCCCGCGAGTGCGCGCCGATTGTTCAGATGAGGGCCTCCCATGGCCTGCTGTGGTTTGCGGCCGGCGTATACCTGAAACACAGCGATAACAATACGTATAACGTCAACCAGACGCAATCTGGTTACGTCGAGATTGGCGACTGGCTGACAGTCGGTATGGTACGGGGCGTAGATATCGGCTCCCAGGTCCAAGGTTTCTGTCAATTATGTGTACTGCCCCCGCCTGATACCTGGGAATGGAAGCAGGCACCGTTGGACGACCAGCAGCTCGGCCGCATCGACGAGGAGTTAATGTGGGCATTCCTGCACCGCATAATATATGTCGAGAAGGCGCCAACGATGCCAAAATCGGGTGCTATATCCGCGGCTGATGATGTATGGGCCGAGGACTGCGTTTCTATGCAGGAAGTCCGAATCCAGCAGCGCTATGAGTTCCTGGACGTCGAGGCCTGGCGCCAGCATGGAATGAGGACCATGCAAGCCGGCGGGTTCTACGCCGCCTACCGTGAGCTGGAAAAGCTTATGAACGTGTACACGGTCAAAGGCTTGACCTGGCTTCCGCCCCATGTATTTCGCAGCGCCGAGGCAAAGACGGGTATCGAGTGGCCTGAGATGGTGCTGAGGACCGGCGATTGAGAGACCACTTGGCTGCGGATGTCCCGGTCAAGAGGTCAAGGATGAGTGATCGTATTTAGCTGTGACATACAACACTCGCGAGTAGGTCAGTAATAATACCGGCCATGCGGTGGCTCTTCTGCGTAATTTCTTCTGCAGAGAACCAACATTAGGATTCGTATTGACTTCGTGTTATGTTCTACAGTACACTTCAGGGCATTTAGCATTGTGTAGGTAGATTTAGCGCATACAATAGGGGGGGGGGGGGGGCGTGAGCCGTAGCAGGTTAGCCAGTAAGTCGCCGCAATATAACTATGCCGCTCTCGACGTGAGTTCGGCTCGAAGCCTTATCGGCTAACCTGGACTGCCCGAACTGAAACAAAATTAAAATACACAAAACAAAACCAAGTCCTGCTCTTTTATAATAGGGAGGTGAGTAGGTTAAATTCGATGCGATATCGCGTCGCAAATGCCTCTAAAGTTGTTAGTGTAGAAGGGAGAAGCGGTATGGACCCTTACAGGTCTGTAAAACCACTCACATACGTGCCACCCGGTGATAAGAGCCTCGCTAGCGTAGTGTGATCCATATCGCATGACAACCTGTGGTTTGTAGGTAACTATATACACGTAAGCCGAATGGGGAATTTCACATAGAAAGGCGAGATAGAGAGGTTAACGTCATATCGTCGTTCAAGTCAAGTCTATCTAGCAATAACAATTCTACAGCTACGGCTCAGTTCTCGTCGAGATGGCCAAATATGAAGTTCAGGTCATCGTTCGTCTTCGCCGGCACGATGACGTGCTCTCCGCCTTCGGGGGCTTCTATAAGGAAGTCGTCCCCCACAAACTCACCCACGATGTTCTTGACTAAGCGTATAGTTTCGCCAGCTAGGTCGAATACCCACGTGTGTCCCCTCAAACTAGGTAGCACCAGCAAGCCGATGTCTTGTGCGGGACAGTACTTCCACGGCAGCAGCAGCATAGAGGTGATTGCTGGAGATACCGGCGCGTCGTCGGGACGTTCTGCACCCCGACGAAAGACCGACTTCAGCACATCGCTACCGTTATCCTCGAGCAAGAGCTCGCAGATTGTTACGAGGTTGGGGACCAACTGTTGAGCCCTCGATCGAAGGACGCCCGTCAGATCGTCGATGCCGCCAGCCGTGGCCCATCGTATCTTCGTGAGGCACGCCGTCTGCCAGAATCCCAACACGATGACGGAGCGGACTGCGAGTTCGCCACGATCGTCCCTCCTCACCTGTGCTTCGACATCGGCTGACCGAAATCTGCCGAGGAGCTCCATCACAGCGCCAAGGGGTGCCACCTCGGTCGCCCCCAGGCCTTGCGCCAGAGTCTTCAGATAGTCGCAGGCCCCGCCGTCCCAGTCCCTCGCCACGGTCATCCCATACAGCTTCAGAATAGCCTCGAACATCCCGCTTTGCTGCGGCTGCCGACGGTTAGCGGCTTTGATCCACGGTCGAGCGATGATCCACGGCCGATTCTGGCCGATAGGGACTCCCTTGACGAATTCAGACTGAAGCATGGCTTCCGCAAGAGGCGTCCACATGGCAACATCCTGCTCATAATGACCGGATTGCATCATGAGGAAACGAGCTATGGCCAAGTCCTTGTTGCGGGACTCGCGTCTCGACGAGGCGAGCTGCTCTTCTGTCGAGGAGCGTATATTCTGCTCGCCATCGAGGTCTTGCTGTCGCTGTTGCAGCTGCCCTTCCGTCGACAAATGCCTTCGTTTCTCGTCAGCCAATTCCTCTTGTAGCTGTTTGACTGTCGACGAATGCTTCTGTTTCTCGTCAACCAGGTCCTTCTGCAGCTTCTGCAGCAGCCCTTGCGTTGATGAGTGCCTCTGCTTCTCGCCAGCAACGCCTTCCCGTAAACTCTCGACCTGTTTCTCGGTCAAGGAGTGTCTCTGTTTCTCGTCAGCAATATCTTTATGTAAATTCTTCACCTGTTCTTCTGTCGAGGAGTGCCTCTGCTTCTCATCATCAATACTTGCCTGCAACTCCTCGATGTCGCCTTTCAGAGCGTTAGTCGTGGATTCCTCCTCGCAGAGATTCCGACGTGCGCCAGCTAATTCTTTTGCAGCGTCAGCCAGCTCGTGAGATCTCGCCTCGAGACTCTTCTTCTCGGATGCGAGCTGACGGGCTACGTCTTCATGTTGGCGTTGGAGCTCGGCCATCTCGGCCTTGTGGGCTTCTACGGTGTTCTGTAGATTGTTAGCAGCTCTGGCGGTTTCTTCGCGATGCTTGGTAGCCTCGTCCTCGGATCGTGCGCACGCATCCTGTAGCGCCTTCTGGGCTCTGTCTCGCTGTTCTGTAAGGCTCGTCTCGGACACCTTGGCGGCTTGCAACTCCGCCTCGAGGTTAGCAATCGTCTTGGCTCGGGAGCTCACCGCTTCGCTCAGCTGTTTATTCTCGTTCTCCTTCGTCTCGATTTCTCCTTGGAGAACTTCCTTCTCTGCGCGCTGACTGAGCTCGCCATCCTTGGCGGTTTGGAGCTCGGCCGTCCTGGCTTCGAGCGCCTGCTTGTTCGATTTCAGCTCATCCTCCTTCGAGGTGAGCTGTCTTCGTTCCGCGTCGAGTTCGGCTTCCTTCGCCGCGATATCGGCCTGGAGGGACTCGATCGTCTTCTCATGTGCCTCGATAGTCTGTCCTCGCGACTCGAGGAGTTGCCGGTTAGACTCTAGCAGGCTCTTGGAGCTGGCTGCCTCGCTCATTGCAGCGGCAAGCTTGTGGTCATCGTTCGTTTTTTCCGTCTTCCGACGGAGATTGTCCTGTCGAAGCCACTTGATGGTCTTATCTCGCGACTCGATCTTCCGGTTTAGCGCCTCTTCAGCATCCTGCTTCTCCAGGTTGAACAGGGCTTCCTTGTGTTCGTCCGAAACGTTGCGGAACCGATCCAGATTACCGTCGGGACCCATGACCAGGAGTAACATGTGGTCAAATTTGTCCTGCTTGTGCTTCTGGACCGCACGTCTATACTTGGACAGGTCGATCTTATCGTTGTCGCCGGCCAATTGCCCGTAGCCACCCATTCTCCAGAGCGTCACCCTCGGCCGTTAGAGTGCCGATGTTCTCGTCCGCAACCCGACTACGCTCTTTGAGGCTCTCGAGTTGTTCCAGGACCTTTTCGACCTTCTGAGCCAAGTCGGCCTCGGCCACACTGTTGCTACCAGCGTCGATGCTATCAATGGCATCTTTCATCGCCGCCACCGCGTTCTGAATTGCTACTATACTATTCATAGCGTTTTGTTGCTGTCAAAAGCATCAAGTAGAGTCAGATCGCGGGTGTTGAAGAAGCTGGCTTGGCAATCACGGCTGACTTGGTGCACCGAGCATTCCTAAGCGAGCATTCCTAAGCGAGCATTCCTAAGCGAGCATTCCTAAGCGAGCATTCCTAAGCGAGCATTCCTAAGCGAGCATTCCTAAGCGAGCATTCTCGGCCCGGGTTCCGTACGTGATTAGTCATCTAATCCTCCGAGGTAGTGCGGGGTTCAAATAAACTTTGATATGGCCTACTTACAGTCAACCATCGGCACTTGTCATGGGGCTAGGCCTGGCACGCCTGGCAACGTGTCAATCGACAGGAAAACCGTCTTAGAATTGCCGAGGGGTCTAGTCGTACTTCGGTAGGCAAGGCCAGGTAGGTAAGGCCTCAAGTGGCAAGGGTTTAAAGACTAATCACTGCTGCGTTCTGTCACCACAAATCTGTCGGGAATGGCCTGATAGAGGACCGGGGACACCGTAGCCGAATCAGAATGAAAATAGCATCAGGCAGGCAGGCTATACATGGACTACATTGCGGTCTACGATAGGGTCACAGGGAGAGGGAGACGGGAAATCAATGGTTGAAGGTGGGAAACAAAACACTTCTATTGTCAATGACGATAACTACGTATTGCGGCAGGCAGTCGCCGCGACTGCCGCATAGCCGCCAAATCTGTCAAATGAAGAAAAAACCGGGAAAAAACCTTTCTGAAAAACGAAGAAAGCAAACGACTACCGCGGTCGCCACTCGGATCTGCAAGCAAGGAGGGCGTGAGGCATTCATGAATAATCCTCCGCGGGCTCCTCGCGGAGTTGCTGCTGCATCCTGGCCTCGGACTCCTTGGCCTCGGCCTGCTCTGTCCCCCGGCGGAAATAATCTTCCATGTCCGCGTCCATCTCGGCGGCGTTCTTCTGGTTGCCCCTCTTGCTCGGCCTCTTGTAAGGCGTAGCGGAACTGTCGCCTTGGCGGCTCGGGCGGACGGGGGCGCCGGCTGTGGCTTCACTTGCCTTGGCGGCCCTCTTCTTGAAGATGGCCCTCTGCAGGTTCAGGTCCATTTTGGCCTGAGCCTTGAGCGCCGGATTAGACATGGTGGCAGCCGTCACCATGACCTGCTCGCCCGGCTTCAACCGCATGTCGTCGCGGAAGCCCTGGAAGAACTCCTCGGCGTGCTCGTGCTGGATCTGGCCGCGCCACCAGTGCTTGGAGGTCTCGACCGTGTTGCCCAGCAGCGGGTCCTCCTTGTTGATCAGCGCCGTGAGGTGGCCGGCGCGGTTGAACATCTTCTTGGCCTCGCCCTTCTCGACGAAGTGGAAGGGAAGTTGGAGACGTTCTCTAAGGACCACCTGGCCCTTTTGACTTTCCTCGATGACTTCATCGAGGCTCCGGTTGAGGTTGTGAACCCGAAAAGTGTCAGCGCTCGGAGAGCCGCTGTTGCTCCCCGTACCTCTCTCGCCATTCGGAGGACCTCCTCTGGACTGGACACTGCTCTCGCCCCCCTCGTAGTCCATCCTGTCGTCAGACATGGTTGGTGCTGGTGCTGGTGTTGTTGTTGATGGTGATGGTGATGGGATAAATAGGAATGGAGGCGGCGCGTGATAGAGACGTACGGAAGGAACGGAGGGGGAGCCTAAGGTCCAAACAGAGCGGGCAATTACTTAGGTGATGGGATTTACCTATGTACTAAGTACTTTGCATATAGGTACCTACTTGAGGCTCTGCGCACAGACTCTGAGACTCAGACTCATCGGACAGCCCTCACACAATCACCATTAGCCGTATTCTATTCTAGAGCGTTGTAATGCGGGAATTGCTAGCGTTATTATCCATAAGTCGTATCGGGGTGGCCGTTGGGATAGACCAGATACTTGGTAGTATAATAAGGTAGCTTGAAACACTGTTGGATCAGACATAAGCTCTTTACCTAAGTGCCAGCTATTAGTGCTTCCTACCTCTGGAGATCAGCGTTCCCTGTCCTGGTGTCTTGATGTAGCAAGCTGCCCCTATACTGCATACTAGGTCACATAGTTTGCCCACTCTCACGATGGACAATTACACCGCAGCCAATCCAGCTGAAACTTTGCAGACGGCGTGGTTCTGGTAGTGAGAATACACTGGCAAGTTCTCATGCTGATCGAGGAAGGTCTGAGGGAGCAGTTGCTCGTTGCGTAAGAGGACAGAGGGCCGCTTCAATATGCAGACCATGAGACGGAGAGTGGAGGCCAATTACATTCCAAATGAGCCCAAATCTAACATAGACGGCATTGAAGTCGTCTTCAGCGGGTTTACAAAGTTCTGGGGCCATCGAACACGGTTCAGGCTCGTCGTTGTGGGCTAGGTGAAAGGGCGGGGGACGTGGTTCCACGTATTATAACAATGAAGGCAAAGGGGGGCATCAACTTTACCTGTTTTAATCATCAGGGTGTTTGTAAATATTTTTATATTTAAAATAAAAGAACAAAGCATCGTAATCACAACTATCCATTTACCTAACACTGTTCCTCAATACGATTAACTCTCTTCCGATACCTCCAAATTAGATCTCATATGAAATATGACTTGATTGATTTGGCTTGATGCCCCACTGGACCATCCAGTTCTCCAGCCAGTCACTGCCCAAGGGCCCAAGATCCCTCAGAGTCTTACTCGCCTCCTGAGCTGCCCTTGATTGTAATGCCCGTTGGCCCTTCCGATTTTCAACGGAAGCATCTTTGTAAAATCCTACCAAGCGCATCGCTGGATTACGCTCTACGTCGATGTTACCGTCTTGCTCGGTCTTATCCACACTTGCCTGCAATATCTCCAGCCACTCATTGAACGATACCGGGCGTATATTGTTACTGGGGTATGCCGCTAACAATTTGGCAGCAAAGTCAGCGTGCCATGAAATAGCGTGTGGGTTGACGACGTGGAATGTCTTCGTATGTGGCCGTGTCTCGTCATCAAATATGTCGGAGTATCCTTCATCAGCAGGTACTCGAGATCCCGAGAACTCAGATGCGGATGAAAGGATCTCTACTATGACCTTGGACAGTTTATCGACGGGCAGCCAGTTAATATGATCCCGCGAAGGGAATGTTACTGGAAACGCTCCGAGGTGGGCTGACGAAACGACGATCTTCAAAGTCTCGTGAGAAGACAGCAAGGCAACAAGGCTAAAATAATCTGATTTGGACTTACCGAAGGAATATACTCGTGCTTGTTCCACATTCCTAGTTTTTTCTCCACTGGGCCTGCCACAATTCCCACCCGACAACACGCCGAGCGTACCCCAGAGATCTGAGCGGCCTTGTCCAGGAGACACTCGGCAATAAGCTTCGACTGGCCATAGCCCGTACCAGCAGCCGCAGTGAGGTCATGAATTGGAGCCTCGGGAACTTGACCTGGGGCTTTCCATCCTTGTACGGCGGCAACACTCGATACGAATAACACGAATGCGTTATGTGTTGAGACTGAGGCCAAACAGGCAAGGTTTCGTACACCCGCTATGTGTGGTTCGAAAGATGACAAAGTCCAGTTGAAGTTGACCGGCCATTGGCAGTCTAAAGTATAATTAGTTGAAATAACTTTTCTGGTCAAGACTACTTACGAATAACATGGGTAACGGTCGCTGCCAGCCGCCTATAGATGTCTTTGGGCAACCCTAAGTGGGGTTTTGCTAGGTCGGCTTTGAAGAATTCAACGCGCTTTGCATCAACAGTTGTCAGCCCTCGTTCCAAGACAGACTGCCCGTACTTGTTGGCAGCATTGTCGGTTCGATCAAGACAAATGATATGTATGACACTCGAATCATTTATCAGTCCATTCAAGATATACTACAGCACCTGGGGTTAGTATTTTCTCTCTAAATATGCAAGTGAATAATCAGGACTTCATAAGCGGCTTTGAGGTGTTGGAGATCCCCATTTACCCCAATTAAGAAATATTTGTTCGACTAGGACAAAAAGGATAAAACATGACCCCGGGTACTACTCACTGAACCCAACGATCCAGTACTTCCAGTGAGAAGCACTGTCATGCCCTGGGAGGTAGGGGGGGATGGTGATCTTCTGTTGACTGGGAGGCTCTTGACATGTTTGCCCAAGATGGTCTTCATATAGTCTATTTTCGCGGTATCGTTATTATCGGTTGAATCGCTTTGGTACGCACTGTCGACATTGTCGGGAGTTGGGCCTGCCTGCTGGCAAAGGAACCTTGAGAGCTCATTCAAGGAAGGATTTTCGTAGACCACGCGGGGAGAGAGAACCTCCGCGATTGACTTGGACTCGGCGAGCTTGGACTGAAATTTCATCTCTCGGACGAGTCGTATAACATGAAGTGAGTTCATGCCAGCCTGGAAGAAATTGTCATCTCCCTCGAGGTTGTAAATGTTGGTTGTCTCTACAAACAGTCCTTGCACCCATTTCCTGATGCTGGGTTGGTCGTCCAAGTCAATCTTGCGTACGTCATCGCCGTCGTCTAGATTCAGCTTGAGCTCTTCGTCCAAATTCTCCGCGGCCTGATAAAGATTTTCAATGTCTTCTTCATAAAGTTGATAGGTTTGGTGCCTTTGGATTTTCCCCTGGCCAAGGTAGTGGATAGGGCGCCTGAGATCCGCGAACAGGATGTGATACTCGTCAAGCTCGGCATGAGTGGCCGCCTGTAGATTAGATTCCCGGATAGCCGGAAGTATCGCCCTCTTGAGCTTGCGGAGTTCTTGGGCGGCACTAGGCGGTTCTTCACCGAGATCGATAAGTGCCGCCGGTTGGAACTTACCATGGCCGACGATCATAGCCCCTTTTACTAAGGGGCTACTCATAAGCCCCGCCTCCATGAGTGCTGGAGCCACCTTCTCACCATTGCTCAGCACAATCACATCGTCCACCCTTCCAACCCACCTATATAGGAAGTCTTTATCGGGATGCCTGGCATAGAGATCATTCATGGAGTACTGCTGGAGGTGAGGAAAAGTCGTGAATATTCCCTGGTGAAGGTGCAACGTTGGATCGCGTATAAGAAATAGTTCATAGAGACCGTTTGCATACTCTCGCATTTCAATGCCCGAGTGTGTAGGGTGCCAGTAGAAATAGGCCCAATCACGAATGGAAGGGGCTAGCCTTGGTAGGCAAGCGGTTTCGGTCGCTCCGAAGTTAGAAATAACTCTTGTGTGCTGTGAGATAATGTCACCGGTTGATTGCGAAAGGGGTGCTGTGGATGAACATATGGTTAGTAAGTAATTCTGATCTGCGGTGTCTGAAGCAGGCAACATACCGCCGCAAACAAGGACATATTGAAGCCTGCTTATGCCCCCGAGCAATTCAATGTTGTTGCTTGATTCCTCGAACATGTGCGGTGGCCCGATCGACGCATCGACACTAGCCCACTTATACATCTCGTCTGCGTAAGCAGCGTGGGGTACGATACTGGCCGCTCCATAGACTGTCGTCAAACCGAGAAGAAGGGTCATCGTTATGCCAGTGTTTAATCCGCTCGTATGATATAACGGCATCGAGTTATATACTCTTCGGGCCCCTTGGTAGATCTCCGTCGTAGGCACGTAACCATTTACGGGTGGAATGGTTCTCCACGTTTCATAGGTACTCAAGATCCCCAGCTTCCATGTGATAGGCTTTGGCAAGCCAGTTGATCCTGTTGTATGAAGTACGAGGCATGGATCCATTCGAGCTTCCTTGAAAGTTTTTGTATACGAATAATGCGGGACCGGTGTATCGTCTAGCAGTTCTTCAAGATCAGGTAGCGTGGCTGTCTGCATACTCCTGTGCCTCAAGATGGAGTCAACGGGAGTGTTTCTATCCGATAGAAACACGTGACAGTCCGCTTTCGCGAGGACATTGAGATGACCAGCCATGCTATTTCGAGGCGAGAGAAAGAGCATCTGGGAGCTGTTATTCAACAATATACATGGGTTATGGATGTGGAAAAAGAGTTAATGAGTGTGTGTGATGCCGTGGGTGGCAAGACTAATATTATACGTGATCCAGGAATACATCAATAAGTAAAGTAATTTAACCGACCTTGTATCCGGCTTTTATAGCCCCAAACATGAGCAGGAAGTATCTTATATCACCTGAATGACATTAATATCCTAGCTTGCATCGTAATGTCCAGATGGGCCATACTGCTTCCCATATAGCCAACAGTTGGAAACCGTTCACATGGCTTGTCCAGGATGGACTCCAAGAACCAGCTTGTCCTATTGATAGCATTTGCGAATGATTTGGCGGATACGTTCAGAAACCCATCCTGAAGCTTGTTTGATCTGGGGAAAGTGAATAGGGGGTGTGCGGGTACTTTCTTTGCAAGCTCATCGGGGATCAAGTGTACCAGTCGATCCGGAACAGCCGCCGTAGTCTGAAAGACCTCCGGAATATCCTTGCGGGTAACTGCAAATTGAGACATCGGTAGCGTTGAAGACGGAACCGTATGTGATAAGTCGTGAAATGCTTCGGTTTCGATAGTAAACCAAGGTGCTTTCGTAAAGTCTGCTCTTGTCCGGTACAATACATCATGAAAGTTGGCTAACGTGGATTATATCTATTTTATATCTGACTTGAAACTAATTTCATGATTAGATTAAGTGAGCTTACTGCCTGGTACGCGTGAATAGTAAAGATGCATAGCGCATGTCAACTCATTGCAATCCGATAAACGCGAGGAAGTGTTCTCGGAGAACCGGAGGGCATAGTCTTAAGACTATCCAACGGACCGGTACCTCCGAACATAATCAATTTATTTCCTAGCCTTCTCATATAGAGCTATCATCTCAAGAAGTACATCTATTGATTTGGTGTAGTGGTCATAATGTTCCCTAACAATTTCTTATGATAGTTAACTTGTTATTCTGATTTATTATCGTTTTCTTCAAAAAATTGTTTGTAAACCTGAAGTTGTTAGCTCTTCGGCAAGTGTAACTCTATTGTGTTCTTCCGTAGATAGGAAATAACATGCCTAACCATTTAGCTTGAAACTCTTACACAAATAAACACGGTTGCAAGCATTGGCCCTGATGTGAATGTGGTCATACGGCTTGAACTCCGGTGGAGGGGCCCGGGAGAACTTCGTAGTACGATATGAATAGAAGAGAAAGTCTCAACGGACTATAACACATAGCTTATTTATTAGTCACGCTGCTTATTTTTGTGATCTCGGGTTTATTTGACATGCCATCGTACTGCCGGTTCTTGTCACGTGGAGCATACAACCCTACTTGTGCATCTTACTGCATACTGTGAAACGCTTGATTAGATTCTAATTCAAAGATGATATGTATCATTGTTACAATGGTCTTGGACAGTCATTTTAGACGTTGCGGTACGATGACTGCTTATGCCAACACTCTAGCTCGGCGGGACATACGTTTGGTCAGGACCATAATTATCGTATGAAATGTTGGAATATCTGGTGGCTGGACGCCTTACACCTGTGGCTACCTATATATCGAGGATATTACCCTCCAACCTGTGATACCTCTTCTACTACTATAATCATCAATACATCTGATGTACACACTCATAACCTGCGTATCTATTTCGGCAGGAAAAGACGGAGTAATTGCCGCCCGATGTCCCACGCCGGAGTTCCTGCATGGCCAATATATTGGATGGGATTCACTCCGCGGTTGCACGGAGCTATGTTACAGGTTGTACTCCAGCCCGAGCATGGTAAGCCGGAACCTCTCTGAGACATGCAGAGTCACTGTACATCCCCCGTAGGACATAAACGCACAGGTAGAGGAATATGACAGTTAGGATAGATATCAGATCTACATATCTCCGAGCTCGGTGCATTCCTTCAGAGTCTGTGCCATGAAATGGCCCCTGAAATACAACTCCGTACTGGTGCTAATCCGCTCAGTCTATATCATGTCGGGCTCTGGACTGTCAATTTAATTCGACCTTCCTGCTCTGAATTTGATGCCTCCGTCTGATTCAAACGAACTTCTTCCAGACGAAGTAAAGAGGAGAAAATTTGGCGATAGACTTGAAAACCCAATATGCCCACCTCACTCCCTACTCGTTGCTTAGGACGCAACGGACCGCAGATACCCGCCTTAGGGCTAGGCCTCATGGGTCTTAGTAGTAAGCGCCCTGTCAGTAGTAGCTAACCGGAGACTAATCCAAGTTACTACTAGCCTTCTACGGAGTCCCACCCCCCGATCAAGAGCGCCTCAAGTTTCTTGACCGAGCCTATGAGCTCGGATGTGTGCATTGGGATTCAGCTGCTATGTATGCCGACAGTGAGGTATTGCTAGGTAAATGGTTTCAACGAACAGGCAAGCGTGATGAGGTGAGACATACAATTTCAAAGGCCCTTACAAGATCAGGACACAAGCCAACGACGATGTCTATCAACAGATCTTCCTAGCTACTAAGTTTGGGAATCATGTTACACCGGAGGGCGGCCGTGAGATTCGAAACGAACCAGAGTACATTAGACAATCTGTCACTAAGAGTTTGAAAGATCTCCAGACTGACCACATCGATCTCTTATACTGGTAAGAGCGTGCTTCCTGAAACTTCAGGATCGCGATGTTGATTCTGATATGGTATACTTTAGTCATCGATTCAGCGGAAAGACGCCCGTAGAAGAGATAGTGGCCACGATGAAAGAGTTTGTTGAGTACGTAATTGATCATCGTAAATTTCATAACTTAATACGCTAATCGATATAGTTCTGGCAAGGTCCGCTACTTAGGCCTAAGCGAGTGCGGTATAGACACATTACGGAGGGCTGTAAAGATCCATCCGATTCACGCCTACCAGATTGAGTATAGCCCGTTCTCGATGGATATTGAGAGACGGGATGTTGGGCTTCTAGCAACCTGTCGTGAGCTTGGAATCGCCACCGTCGCCTATTCGCCTTTAGGCCGCGGCATGCTGACCGGCCAATACAAGTCAATCAATGACTTCGGTGAGGGTGACTTCCGTCGCTCAATTCCTCGCTTCTCGACAAAAGAGAACTTCGACAAAAATCTTGAACTTGTAGCAACCTTGCAGAAAATGGCTCACAGGAAAAGTTGCACAGCAGGGCAGCTAACACTGGCTTGGATCATGAGTCAGGGGTCGGACATCTTCCCAATTCCAGGGACAAAGAACGTCAAATACCTAGAAGAGAATCTTGGTGCCTACGACGTATCTTTGACGGACGAGGAGAAAGTGCAGATACGATCTGCGATCGAGAATGCAGAGGTAGTCGGAACGAGAGTCGCTGAGCATCTGATGGTTGATCTTATTGTGGACACGCCGCCGGTTGCTCATTAGCCTCTCCACCATGCTAGACACAGAGGTTGTAACCTTTGAATTCTTTCTGAATAGGCTAGGAGGTGCAAGGGTTTGCCTAGACCTTCTAATTCAAGTCCCGTTTACCAGTACAATGGTTACCCTGATTTCTGTCTTGGATGTACAGTAATGAGATTTCGAAACGGATGATTGCAAATGACATCTCAGTCTGGATATCCTTAACCAAGTACAACAAATGAGGAGTAAAGTGAAGAGGATATTGAGGAGTTGCACACTTAAATTCACTCGCTTGCATAGGACTCACTACCCACTGAAAATACCTTCCTTTTCACTGAGTCTACGAGGAAATGTGAATGGGCCGACCGCATAGTGGCCTTGGGGAAAGTTCTACATCCATAGTGCATGGCATAACGAGACTACGAGGTATTGAAGATAAAACCGTGAGTACGGATTAGTAATTTTGAAGCGCAGTATGAGCATGAGCTTCGCTCTTTCGCCTCTTTCGGTCCCGCGAGAGTAGTACCAAGCTGTTCCGTGGCAGACTTCAATTCCTTACATTTGCCTGGTAGGCTCACAATCTGTTTCCATGCCGGAGACACATTAGCCGAATCAGTCTTTCACGATAAGCCATGCATAGTAGCACCGCTAAGAGTTCCCCTTCGGAGTTGTAGTTTCCCACCGTCACATATACCAAAGATGACATGCATTAGACAATCTTAGCCCGTGACCTGCGCATACACGACTGCCGGAGTACGTTGGCGATTGACGGAGCATCACTGAAGCTAGGTAAGACCAGAATTCCGAGTGACTGGAGTGACGGAATATAAGCAGTTTTATGAGAGGCTTCCAAAAAAGCTGGAGAAGGGACGGTGTCGAGATGCCGGAGTTACAGGAATGTAAATCAGTATACAGATATATGTAGCTTACCCTCAGTGGGCTGATAAAGGTAGCATGGAAAAGTATTGAAGACTGAACTGCCTATCTGCCTTCTTATCCAAAGATTATATCTGAGCCGAGAAATTTTATATTTACAAAGCTGTAGAATAAAGTGTCGTCCAGATTTCAGTTCCCCCAATCAGAAAACTCTCCTACTCACAGACGCTGAATTCTTTTCCAATTCGAAAGCAATGGCTCACCTTACCAAGGAACATATACAACATTTGCATGAAACCTTTGGGGAGCTCAGAGTGCTTGACGACATCATAAGTTACCGCGCAGCAGATGATCCTCCAGTCCCTATTTTAGGCTATCCCAAAACCGCCGATGGTGTGAATAACTACGAATATTTTACGGGCCAGCAACTTGACTGGTTTATCAATGGGGCGGTGGATTACTTCATTGAATCGGGCTTTAAACCTGTGAGGCACATTAGACGTTACCTCAAACTTCAGAAACTCCTTTGTGCTCTAACCAACTAATCGTTTAAGGCGACAAGAAAGGTCATCGGTATACTCGCTCCGTCTGATGTCGACTTCGTTGTCACCTTTTTTGCTCTTAGTCGCCTCGGCTACACTGTTCTTTGCCTTTCCCTTCGGCTGCCCCCCATAGCGATAGTCAATCTTCTCAGGCGAACTAACTGCACTACTGTTGCCCACGGCCATGACCGGCAAATTGCCGCTAATATCGCATCCATCAATCAAGGTCAGACCATAAGGCTAGTAGCTGTTCCAACACGTGCCAGTTACGGGAATTGGAGTCTTTCGAACAAGGTCTCGTACTTAGGACAATTTGACTATGAGAAGGAGAGCGATGAGATATGTCTCATTATGCACAGCTCTGGGTCGACCGGACTGCCCAAACCTGTCTTTCTTACTCACAAGAACGTGTTAACTCACCCAGTCCAAGGTGCCGGAATGCACAATTTTGGGACGCTTCCCTTGTACCATATGTACGGCTTATCCACTACTCTCCAGGCGATGTATATGCGAAAAACAGCGAGCTTGTTTAGTGCTACTCAGCCTTTAACAGCTGATAATATCGTCTCTGCAATCGAAGCAACGCACCCCGAAGTATTCCATGCCGTTCCTTATGCTCTGAATCTCCTGGTGGAGCATCCACGTGGGCTGGCCGCCTTAAAGAGTGCCAAGATCGTAACCGCAGCGGGTGCTCGAACTCCGGACGAACTCGGAGACCGACTAGTGAAGGAAAACATCAACTTTGGTGTCGTGTTTGGAACGTATGTAGTGCTAATTTTGAATATGTATTGAAATAGGCTGACAGAAATTATCTAGCACCGAGGCTGGTCTTCTCGGGGATACCATGCGCCGGAAAAAGGACGATAATTCATGGAATTACGTTCGAATTTATTCGAACATCAGGACGTCCATCTACATGGATCCGATTGGAAATGAGCAGTATGAGGCTATCTATCTTAGAAGTCACCCAGGGCTATCTACGTCAAACTCCGATAGCCCTGCACCCGGCTCATGGCGCTCAAAAGACGTCTTTACACCGCATCCGACTATACCCGATATTTGGAAGTATGTTACTCGTCTCGATGACCGCGTAACCTTGAGCAACGGAGAGAAAGTCCTCCCGTTGCCTATCGAAGGCCGGATTCGGCAAGACAAACTTGTTCGTGAGGCCGTTGTTGTTGGCGTGGACAGGGCTATCCCGGGTGTTTTAATCTTTAAAGCCAGCGATCGCTTGGCCGACAATGCGTTCCTTGATGCTGTGTGGCCTTCTATCGAAGATGCTAACTCACGTGCGGAGGCATTCTCGCAAATCACCAAAGAGATGGTTACCATGATGCCGTCAGATGTCGAGTACCCGAAAACAGACAAGGGCAGTATCATCCGCGCACAGGTGTATGAGAAGTTCTCAGAGGAGATTGAAAAAATGTACACCAGGCTCGAGAGATACCAGGAGGGTACCCTCCAGCTCGACCTCGAAGGAATCGAAGAATTCTTGAAAGCCACATACCAGGATGTACTTGGTGCCCCCTTGGAGCATCTCGACAGCGATTTCTTTACGGCTGGCATTGACAGCCTCAAGGCAATTCAGATGCGTCGTATTATCCAGAGGACATTGAACCTAGGAGGAAAACAGCTAAGCAGCAATATCGTATACGAGTGTGGAAATGCCAAAATCCTGGCAAAATATTTGTTTTCACTTGGCCAGCATCTTGAAGACACGGGCGAAGAGAGTGGCGAGAATGCAGACGAAGTTTCTGCAATGGAAAAGCTGATCCAAAAATATTCCAACTTTGGACAAAGTGCTGTATGTCACTCTTTGCTATTCAGCGTAAGAACGCAACACATGCTTACATAGGACCAGATTTTGACTGGGGCCACAGGCTCCCTAGGCGCGCACACCCTAGCCCAGATGGTTCGGAGCCATAGAATAATAAAGGTATACTGCCTTGTGCGAGGACCGGATCCTCTAGGAAGAATTATGAAGTCTATAAAGGATCGAGGTATTGAGCTCGACGGCTCGAGTCAGCGCAAGATTACGGCTCTTTCAGCAGACGTCACTCAAAATGACCTTGGACTTGGAAACGAAATGATAGAGCACCTAAAGAGGAATGTCTCACTTATTGTCCATTTGGCGTGGCCAGTTAATTTCAACATCGCGCTACCGAGTCTTGAGCCGCAGCTGGCTGGGCTGAGGAATCTCTTGACACTTTCGCTCGCCGTCTACCGCCAAGAGCCAGCACGACTCTTTTTTGCCTCCTCCATCTCGGCGGCTGAAAACACGCCAGCACCAGCGGTCATTCCAGAGGCGCCCATTAACAATTTGGATAACGCGTTACCTATGGGCTATGCGCAATCGAAATTGGTAGGAGAACATATGGTTCTCCACGCCGCGCGAAACGGAGCGCGAAGCTACGTATTACGGATTGGACAGATCGTCGGAGACAAACAGAACGGCAATTGGAATGACCATGAGTTCATTCCGTCGATGATCCGCTCAGCGCTCTCCATGAAGGCACTACCCGCTCTGCACGATGATTGCTCATGGCTTCCGGTAGACATAGTGGCAACAGCGATCCTAGAACTTGACAGAACGTTAGAGTCAGGCCCGAAACCTTGTGCCATAGATCCCGCTGACCCTCCAGTGATCTACAATGTGGTCAACCCACACGTTTTCTCCTGGGACCAATTACTGAAGGAGCTTCGGAAAGCAGGCCTCGAGTTTCAGACAGTCCCATTTTCGGACTGGCTGCAGCGCCTGCGTAACAGCGCTTCCCACTGTCACGAGGAGCTGAATCCGGCTACAAAACTAATTGGCCATTTCGAGCAGCGCTACTCTACCGGCCGAACCATCAACACAGACGGCCCCGGCCGTGCTAGCGTCACATTCGACACAAAATATCTGCAACGAGATAGCGCAATTCTGCGGCAACCGCCAGACATCATTAAGGACGGATATGTGAATACGTTCGTGTCGAGGTGGCTTCAAAAATGGGCGCCGTAGTGGTCACTGTCTATTGATTGGAGTATATTATGAATACACTATTACATGAAGTAGATGGCTGGAATAGAAGAGATGGGATGATGCCCCACGTGCGACCAGTTTGAATACAGAAGCTTCAGGTCATGCTCCCGTTGGGTTGACGAAGATAATAAATGAGGGCGGAAAAGTCGGATTCAAGGTGGGATCTAGCTAGCTTCTGTCGCTCCGCTCCAAGTAGTGACGAATCGAGAGTTAAAAAGTTCAACGCATTTAACAGTTGAGCAATGAAAGATGGACAATGCTTAGATGGAATGAAGTTGTATTAGCTAGCTTCAGCAAAGCTAGAGCTAGTTCCATCTATCTTGATAAATGATGGTTTAAACTTCGGAGGCACGTGACCTCCGTACACGTTCGAGAAAGATGGTTGTTTGAAAACTAAATCCACGTGACAGTCCCCCAGACTTTGATTGTGTGTGCACGTGCCACCCACACTCCTATCACATTATATAGATCCTCCTCTTCTAACCCCTGGGGACCGTGAATTATAAGCTTTCCATGGGCGGGCAATTGGGCAATTGCCCGAGATATCGCAAGCAATCTTCTCGGCGAGCGCATCTAGTTTCGTATGAGTAATCTGCCGTTGATTGTGCGAAACTTTTACACCAAGAACTTACAGACTGTTGACATGGGATGTCCAGGAGGGAGCAATGGGAAGGCGGACGCATCCACAACTCGTAACCCCTTTACGCCGATGACTCTAGCCTGCGCGTCGACCACAGCCTTGATATCGTCAGTCTTTCCCATCGCACAAGTGCAAGCCGCGTGCCATATGGTATTGAAACTCTTGCGGATGAATTGCTCGATTTGGTCGTCAGTTGTCACATTCATGCCGGGAAAATACTCCCCCCCTATAACAAAGCTCTGCATGGCTGGAGTTTTGAAGAACTCACGTCCTCGCTTGAATGCTGCAACCGCCACGTCAACATCGGCACGATCGGTAAGCCAATTAGGGTTGATAACGGGAGCAATCTTCGCATCGGGAGATTTAATAGTAATGGTTCCTCGAGACCGGGGAGCGACCAGCGCGATAGCCAGCGTGGCATAATTAAAGCCGTCGTTAGGATCGCTGGATCTCGAGTTTATCTGGGAGCCTAGGTATGAAGAGATCGCGATGTATTCAACCTCTGGCCAGTCGGCTGGGTAGGTGTCTAAAGTGCTTCGGGTTTTGTTGCTCCAGGTATGTCTGAGAGATCGCGGTATTTTCTCCCATGCTAGCACGTCGGTATTGGGGCTCGCGTACATGCCGGCAGCATTTTCGTATAGTTTAGCTTGTTCTGCGGCGAATGATGGGATTTGCAGCGATGAGATAGTAGGAGCGTTGACGCGGTATGAGATCCCATAGAACACGTGGTCTTGCATGCCTTGGCCAACACCCGGTCTATCGGCGATGACGGGAATATTCAGAGAGTCTAAAGTAGCGGCGGGACCAACCCCGGAAACCATTAGAAGCTGGGGGGAACCGAAGACTCCAGCACTCAAGATGACTGCTACGTGTTAATAATTTTTTTCTGGGATCGAAACCATATGCGTCTTTCCCGGAATGAAGTAACAAAACAGAGATCAGAAATAAAAGGCTATTTGCTTACTGCGAAGTTGTTAGTAAACTTCTAATAACAAATAAGACTAAATACCAAGAAAAAGAAGGCTCGGGTTCCCGGTACGAGGTGATAGTATACATACCCTTCCTTCCGAGCAGACAAGACATACTCTATGCCTTCTGTTTCCACAATGACCCCAGTCGCCTTCTTGTTCTCGTCGAAAAGCACCTTGTTTGCCATAGCCAAAGGGTGAAGCTTATATGCAGAATTACCCAGGCCTTCACGGAGAAACGAAGTCTCGGAAGAGTCCCGAATCATAGTGTCAGCATTTATGGTAAACGTGGAATAAGATTGTCCTAGCAGCCTCCCGCCTAGGAAACCTTGGATCACGGGTATACCAATTTGCTTGAGGCCTTCCGTGGCCCACGTACCAAAGGCCTGCGCATAGTGCGAGAAGGTTACTGAAAGGGGGCCGTTCTTTTCGCTAATGCTCTCAATGCTGTATTCAGGAGTCGAGTTAGTAAACCGGAAAGCCATGTTAGGGCCAGTAAAGTTGACACTCTTCTTGAAAAATGGCAGGAAATTCTCCCATGTATAATCCCGACTCCCAACAATATCCGACCATAGCTTATGCGATCCCTCAGTGCCACGTTGGTAGACCATGAAATTTCTGGCAGAGCTACCACCAAAGGTTTTCCCACGCGCATAATGTAGGGATTGATTAAACCCCCCCTATAGCTGCTATGAGTAACTTTGCAAAATCGCCAGTGTGTTACAACTTACGGCCTGAGGGGTGGTCATATAACCCCAATCAATCAGTGGTTGGAAATCGTGAGGGCCCTTCCCAGAGAAAACGACGCCCGTAGCAGGCACTTGGCTAATATTTCCGTTGCTGGTCTCGTAGAATGTGCCGGCTTCGATGACTGCAACAGTTCCAACGTTCTGCTGTACCAATCTTGTAGCAATAGCGAGGCCGGCAGTACCGCCACCGACAACAACATAGTCATAAGTCACATTATCCCCAGGAATACCGAAAGATGAACCTATGGGTTCATACGCTAGGGCGTGAGCACAGAAAGATGCCACCAGCGTAGCCCGCAGGCAATATATTTTAAGAGAGTTTCTGAACATGTCGGGAAAAAAAACGAGGGAGCCGAAAGAACTTGTTGATTTTGTTCTCACGGGGGGAGCGTCACGCATTAAGAATGCCATCTATTCCGCTATTTATAAAATATAATCAATCGGCCATTCACTTTTGGATGCCTCGCTGCTCATCCAGGCTTTTTCATGTTGCCTCCGGTGTATCCGGGCTACGCCGTAGGCCAGACGTTCCAGCTTTAGGAGTTTGGATGCTAATCATACAGCTGAATTGTTGACAGGATCAAATCCTAGGACTCCTCCATCTAGCTTCATCTTGTCAGCTTCGGCTTTATGAACTCAATGTCGCAGTGCCACGGTGGAAGGGCCCGCCACACGCAACTACTAGATAACGCTATAAATAGGATCTCATTATAATGAGGACGGAAATAGGGATAGGGGTCATCAGTGCCTTTGCGTTAACCTACTAATACATAATCGACCAGCTGGATCCTACGACGTGAGTTCTTTACTTCACTGTGGCAGATGGGATGATAATAGCTGTAGTTGAAGTTGAGATTACGTGTATAGCCTCTGTTATGTTTATTGTATTCGTTAAAGGTGGTGGAAAAATTATATGGACTCAAATCCAGGCCCGTACGCCCTCCTCAAAAGTAGATGTCTCTCTCAATAGCTTGATCTGTTAGTCCTAAACTCGCCAGTACGCTTGTATCACACATCTAGCACTCCCTGCCTAATTTAGTCAGCCAAAGTATGTGATAAGGCTATGCCTAGTTTTCTTACGCCTCATACCGCAAGGCTACGACTAGTATAATGGGAAAAAGAACCACAATTATCGCTGATTCCGTTGCATCCGAACCATACTATAGCGGTTCTCTTGAGTGGACTTTCCGTCAAGCAGTGCAACCACAATACGCCGCGAAGTTGTACCACTTGACTATCTATCAAAGTAGGACTGTAGATTCTAGATCCATATGAATCTTAGGGGGGGTTGATACCAGCGGACACTGGCCAGTGAAATATCTTCCGGTCTCCGGGGGATTCCGGGTAAGCAGCCACCAGATTTCACTGTCATGCCTGTGTCTATAATCGGTGACTTTAACATACCGTATTTGTTGCATAAACTGGATTTTAAAGCTCTTCCGCGCAGCCCATTTTAGCGTCAGTGTAATAATCCCACGAATTGAGTATTTCTATGGAAATAATAACTCCTTAAAGGACCATATTGAAAAGGGGTTTAGCGCAATATCCAGTTTAGGTAGTAGCTATGGTATACTCATTGGCTTTGCCAGCAGAGCCTCAGGTTAAACCCTCTAGAAGATGTTGTCGGGATTCCCCCTGTAAAATCGCTTGAAATGTCGAAAACAAGTTAGCAAGCTTGCACAGATTATTAATTTTGATATGTTAAACCAGTCTAGATTCAGGGACTGCATGTATTCTACGATGCTGGCTTAGTATTGCATAGTAGTTAGACCCGCTCTTCACCCAACTGCGGCCTTCTCCTCGACTTTCTATCTCTCTATGATCACAGGCCGTGTTAAAGCTATTTACCATGTCAACATCTATACAAGAGCCGAAAGCCTCCAGCTCTCAGGAGCACCTACCTACCTCACCAACCCGCCGGAAACGGAGCCAAGTATCAAGAGCCTGCGACTGGTGCCGCGTGCATCGAATTAAGTGTGATAGTCATCTTCCGTGTTCCAACTGCAAGAAGAGAGGTGGTCAGTGCTTCTCTGACGGCACACCAAAAGTTGCTACGCTTCCTCACGCATACCGCGAGATTGAGGGTTTGAGGTATAGGATACAAGAATTAGAACATGAAATACAAAAATGGCGAGAGATTACCGCTCCAGCCGCCGTACTCGACGGCCATCAGTTGAGCATGCCGGCTAGCTCGTCTTCATCGATGTTATGCGATAACGACGGAATAAATGGTAGTATAAGCAATGGAAAAGTCGCCATGAGTAGGTTGTGGGAGGGTATCCATATCGGCACTGCGCAATCTCCAGGAAAAATATGGTACGGGTCATCTTCACTGTTGTATTTTGTCGGGCGGATGAATACGTACTTGAGCACTGTCCTCAATCAAGCTCACCCAGGCCACCGCGTGCTACCTAACCCGGCGGGTAAGTTGCTTGATGAGCAAGCCACACTCTCTCCATATGGCCAAGATCAGAACCGTTCCCTTCTACCTCTGGAAGGGAAAGCACTTTACAGCGGCGACTACCTTACTCCAACTCAGGAAGAGTATTTTCTCGATCTCTTTTGGCAGTCCTACCATATCTCATATCCGATTCTCGACGAAGCCGATTTCAAGGAGTACTACCAGTCTCTGTGGTCGACGTCGGGCAAAGAACGGAAGCCGTCTGCGCTCGTCGACATCATGCTTGCATTGTGTATGCAATATGGTATGGTGTTAGAGGCGGGCGGAAGACGCGGTACCAAAGGGGCATCCGAGGCCAGCATGAGAAACAATGATGCCACGGTAGCCGGACTTTGGCACTATCGACGCTGTCAGACACTGCTATTATACGATTCGGAGAACCCAACCATATCGACATTGCAGTGTCACATTCTCTGTTCCATATATCTATGTTGTGCGTCTTTCCAAAACATGGCGGACAGCACATGTAGTCTCGCCGTGAGCACAGCTCATATGCTCGGGCTTCATCTAGAGCCCCCTGACGCTCTGTCACGTCGAGAGAGCCAGATGCGGAAGCGCATATGGTGGGCATTATACGTCCTAGATAGTAAGATGAGTTTGAAGCTGGGGCGTCCGTTTCTGCTACACGGCTTCGATGCTACGTGCACATTACCGGCCGATGACCGCGAGACGGCTATGGTCTCCGGGTCTACTTTTGCCCCTCCTGGAGAGAATGCCACCTGGTTGACCTGTCAACTCCACAGTATTAAGCTAATGATGGCTGTCAGAGCAGCACATGCAGCCTTTTATAGGGCAGATCTTAATGCCTCTGATATGCGAAATGGTCCGACGATATGGTACAACCCCCAGGCCCTAGAGGCTCACGCAGATCTCTTGGAACGCCATATGAACCGGCTGGAGGAGTGGGTGGATGGAGTACCTAGCGTCCTCACAACTTCGCGTCATGGCAACAGCTCTCCCTTCTCGACTGACATATCGGCCCTTGAAATCGAGCAATTTGCGCCGGTTTGGTTACAACGCCAGCGTTTACTCCTAGAGCTGTTGTATCATAACCTTTGCATCAACCTCTATCGCCCCTTCATTTCCTTCGTGCCAGAAACGGCATCTCGCCGCTCGGTAGAGGAGAAGGCGATGAGATGCGTCGCCCACGCCATGATATTGACGCACATGATGCACCAAGTACTCTCGTCAACATCCATCCTCGCAGGTTGGCATGAAGCATTTCAGTGGCAATGGAATGCAGCCATGACACTAGTCGGCTCCGTACTCGCGTATCCGCAGAATACTTCGACCCGGCAGGCTAGAATTGCTATTTACCTTTCAATCGCCGTTCTCGAAAACTTCGGCGAGAAATTATCAATTGCGGTGAATGCGGCCAACATCGTGCGAGACATCAGCGCCAAATTTGACGTACTTACAGAGCAGAATCATGGGACCGGGAACATTCTATTAAACACGTCATCGAATGACACTCAGCTGGATTTCAGCCGTAACGAAACCGGCGATGGAAATTACCTAAACGGTGACGACCTCACCGCACAGACGATATTTGGATTCCCAGGTTTCGACGAGGACACTATTTCCGCAGTGCAGGATGCCTTGGGTCGATCAGACGACATCAACCAAGCTAGGGAGACATATAATGAGCTTGACAACAATTTTGGGACTCTTTGGTCAACTATAAGTAGTAGTTTCGCTGATTATTAGGTAATTATGATGCTGTGACAACAACAGAAGGTGTGTGCGTTCCGGAGTTCTGTGGTATGGCTAGTACTTTTCGTATGAGCAACGTTACGTGAGCGTGTATGGAGAGATATATATTGGTCTACAGTATACGTCAGGGAATTCGGTAGGTAAGTTCACAAGAAGGAATACTCCAAAGGGTAATATCTATCGGCATGAATTTAAATTATTTAAATAATTTCGGGTTTGATTGAATTCGATGTGATATCGCGTCGTAAATCCCTCTGAAGTCGTTGGTGTAGAAGGGAGAAGCTGTGTGGATGAACCACTCGTTCCTCTAAATTAAAGTATGCCACTTAACAACGAGGATTTGTTTGACTTGCTTGATTGCATCATAGACGCCCCAACACACTGTCTGTCCCGTTGATCCTTCGACATGGCGTTTATAGAGCATCACCACGCTTGTCACCAATCCTAGCAAAGGCGTACAACTCTACAAAGGTAGATAGGATCGTGAATTCAATCCCTCGGGGGCAGGTTCATTCCAGTCGGCCCTTTTTCGCTATTTTCTAGCGAATTTTCATATGTCTTCCCTGCGTGTGCTTGCATGGGCGAGTTACAAGTTGTAAGACATTATTATCGATCTATTAGTGTTACAGTGCATTTACCGCCTGATTGGTGAGGGGCGCAAAAGGATTTAGTCGGGCAGTACAGCAGGAAGCCACAAAGGAAATCGGAGTTCAGGAGTCGGCTTTGTGTGAAGACGCCTTCTGACAAATACAAGACCAAGCTGCATCTCTCCTCGGAGTCCCGGAGCTTACATCATTCTGTTTTGGATTCCCCCGGAAACTCCTAGTAGAAGCAAGGGATTAGTTGTTATTGTTGTACAATACTCGGAGTCCGAGATGGACTCGCTCGGTTAGATCCTCTGAAAGCATCATTCAGCAGTCAACTAGGAATATAAAGACACGACGGATGGCCAAACTTAAGGAACAGCAGCTCTGATCCGTAGGACGACGCAATATACCTATTACCCATTAGCCTGTGTTTATCAGCTCTTTTGTTGCGGTTTTAAAACCCACAATGTCCTCTTACTCTGTATTTAAGGGCCAAAAGGATGGTCTACCAAAGAAAAGTGTCACCCGGAAGCCTGAACAGCTCGTCGGCGACAAAGTGCTTGTGAAAGTTACCGCATCTGGCGTCTGTGGAACAGGTATGTACTAAGAACGGCCAAGCCTTTTCCAATTGCAGTCGCTAACATCTCTGTTTCTAAGACCTACACTATGTCAGTCACTATTCGCACATTTAGTCTTACCTGGTTTGCTTAGGACTAACGAGGATCTAGAGGACACAAGACATGGTGCTCGGCCATGAAGGCGTTGGAATTGTCGAGGACTTGGGGCCGGACTGCAAACACTTGAAGAAAGGTGACCGCGTCGGCTGGGGCTATTCAAATGATAGCTGCGGCTTTTGCGCCGAATGCCTTGGAGGGGCGGAGCAATACTGTCTCCAGCGCGCCATATACGGTGTAGCAAATTTCGACCAGGGCAGTTTTGCTTCCTACGCCGTCTGGCGGGAGGCATTTTTGTACACGATCCCGGACGAACTCAGTGATGCCGATGCTGCACCTCTGCAGTGTGGAGGCGCCACTACGTTTACCGCATTATATGACGTCGAACCAAGCGAGACAGTCGGCATTATGGGCGTAGGTGGTCTTGGGCATATAGCCATCCAGTTTGCAGCTAAGCTGGGATGCCGCGTTGTCGTGATTTCTGGGTCTGATAGGAAGCGGGAGGAGGCTTTGAATTTGGGCGCCCATGATTTCATCGCAACTAAAGAGGCTACAGAGCTCAAGGTGTCATCGCCACTAAACCGCTTGTTGGTCACCACGTCCGCGCAGCCAAACTGGGAGTCGATCTTGCCGATCATGGCGCCCAGATCGTCCATCTACCCGCTCTCAGTTTCAAGCGGGAATCTCGAAATTCCATACATGCCGCTGATCCTCCATGGTATTAAGGTACAAGGCTCTCTAGTTGCCTCGAGGACTCTGCATCGTAAAATGCTCGACTTCGCGGCGCTTCACGGAATAAAGCCCATTACTCAGAAATTCCCTATGACAGAGGAGGGAATCATCCAGGCAATGGCCAAGTTGGAGAAGGGGGACATATATTACAGGGCTGTTCTAGTGGTGCAATAGTTCTCTATTATGAATTTATGGTTTCATAGAAAATAGATCCCACAGAAATTCAAACCATACAACTACGTAAGCAATATTATACGTGCATGAGTTGCTGACTTGGCTCGTATATTACTAACATGGTGCTGGCAATCAAGAAAACATCCGCAAAGTTATATATAATAATTACATCCACGATAAACAAGTTCATCAAATATCTTGTGTATATATTTGTTTCAATATCAATTTAGTAATTATTTCCTAGGCTATTCTTCTTTCAGTTCTTCTCCCTCTCTCTTCCTCTCAACTACATATAAGTCGTGTTCACATCGTCTAAGCTTACCTAGTTAAGGGATAGGCTCCCAGCCCCACCGTGGAGGGCAGCTGCCGTAACATAGGTAATGCGAGAAAACGTTTAGCATGGGTTGACACTTACTGTCTGGCTACCTAAACACAGGCAGAAGAGCTTTGCCCACTGATTTCGGGGGATACGAAGCGACCTAGCGGAGTAGACCCATCCGACTGCACCTCGTTTTCCTCCATATCCCGGAACATCTTATCGATATAATCCCTTGCCGCTGACGAGTGAAAGATATGCGTAATAGCACCGTGGATAGCCAGCATTCGACGCGAGGGAGGTTCGACTGTCCGCTCAGGAGTGAGATAAAGGTCGCGGCTGATAGGAAATGCTGCTCGCCGGACTAAGTATTCGGGATAAAACGTCTTGATCGTGTGGGTATAATCCGTGCCAGAAACGTGTTTAAAGTAAACGTGAAAATCATCAAATAACCGATAATATACTAAGACGAGGGGTAGTTGACGGCTAGGAGACAAATAGGCGAAGCGTACCAACACCGGCGTTTTCGGGACCTGGAACCTGCGGCACGCATACCGAACGCTGATATGCTACGGTGTAGACGAAGGAGACAACCCCTAGCGGCCTCGTTGTCGGCGCGAAAGTTTGGCATCGCGGCAATGACAGAGATTCCAGCTTCTTCGTTCGGCGCCGTTTTTGACGAGGAAGCGCTCAGAACGCCTGTTTAGAGCTTAGGATACGCCAGGAAGCTTGCGGGGGCTTGCGGAGCGCTTCTCATAATGCGGCTTGTCCTCGCCGGTCTGTCCTCAACACCGTAGATACGCATAGGCACCTATATAGCATAGTAGCCAAACCCTCTGCGATTAATACGAAATTTGGCCTGTAGGTAGAGTCTGTCGAGGAAAGCCTACACGCAAAGTCCTAGGCGTATCGGCCTGCATTGTCGCTGTCAGCGGTCTATTCAACGAAGAGGCAGAGAGCACCCCTTGCACCCAACACTGACTGCAGAGGGTTTCTTGTGGCGGAATTAGCCGAAAGTAGGTCCATGGGTGCATCCTGGCTGTTCGTAGGCCGCTGCAAATTCCTAGAAGTATCGGAAAAGACCCACGTTATCGACCGTGATTTCAATTCCAAAGGCACAGGTCAGCCTTTCCCGTACTAAAGTGACGGCAGAGGTTTTCCCCACGCCGTGATGACCATTACATGATAGCATAGCATTGAAGACTTCCCAGAATGCGCTCATAAGTCCAGGGAGCTTGCTTGGATCGCTCCCGTTGTCCCCATAGGAGTGGCCGCGTTCTAGTCGACTTGTGCGCTACCTATTCGGGCACGACGACGAGGTTGTCAAACTTTGCTGGACCAAGAGGAGACTTCGTAAGGGAGTTGGAGCTAGCACGACACGACTATCTGCAAGTTTTCAAGCGGATCCGACAAAATCCAGGATCCTGGATGCTGACTATACGAGAAGGCAGAGGGCGGCATTTCCCATATAAACGTAAAGGCAAAGGGTCAGCCCATCTCCATCCGGCTGTTTCTTGCTAAGCCAATGCCTCGGAATACTCCAATGAGCGTCCGATGCGGCCGGGATGCAACTATGAAGCCCACAGGACGCCTGGCTCGCTTGTCCCGGCTTGTTCCTATAGTCTCTGACAAAACGTCCCGCTGCCGTAACAGTTGCCTTAGACACCTATGTAGGAGAGCAGGCAAACCTCTGTGGATCGACCTGAGGCTTATCCGGTAGCATTAACCGAGCATACAACGGGCACTTGCAAAGTTTGAAGGGCATCTGATAACATCCGAGCTGCTGGGTGCCGGTTATGAAAGTGGGGGCATAGTTCTATACCAGTAAAGGCGGAGGCTCTAAACCTGTTCCGAATCGGCTGAAACTTTGCACATACGCTGGAGTTAGATGCGTGTACGCACCTGCGAAAATCCAGGCCCATACGATGGACATAGCTCTCCCAGGGGCGGAGTGGCAAATGGCATACATTGACTACGTAACGAAGAGCAGCGGACTGAACCTGCACGGGACAGACTAGGAACTTGCATGCGGCCTTGAATTGCCTCTAATTACACAGATTCAAATTAAGAGGGTCGTACGATCAGCCTACCGTTTCTAGATGCGAAAAAGCAAAGAGTGTAAGTCTGCGATATATGCGAGGGCAACGCTTTTAACCTACCCCGAATCGGCTGATACCTTGCGGGTGCCGTTGTGTAGCCTAGAGCTATGCCTACGCACGGTTCGGGACCCGTACGACAAGCCTATAGCTTTGGCTGCGGACGCCGGTCACTATATCAGAGTGTCTAGCGGGTTCACGCACTCGAAGCTGGCTCTATTCCGACAATGGAGCATCTCAGGGTGCTTCTATATGCGTAATATGCATGCCAGGCACCGCCCGGCAAGGTTTCCGTCAGTGGTGGACGATTCATAAGACGAGGCGAACCGTGCCAGTCGACGTAAATGCAGAGCAGGTGCGCAAGGAACTCGCCATTCAAGCCTTGCGTCCCTTACGCTGTGCATACAGGCTTAGGGTGTGTCGGGGACGCTAATAGATTCTCGCTTTCACTCCCTCGATCACCGTGTCCCACATGTAAAATATAAATCTGACACCCCTCGGTGAACTTGGAGAACCTGCCCCGAGCCTGTTGGAACTTCCCAGGCCGCCCTGAGGTCAGTATTATGGACGGTGCACGAAGTTTGGGGACGATAGGAGCAGGTTTGCGTGCTGTATTTCGGTGGCTGACTGTATGTATCGGAAGAACACTCGCCAGTGAATTCGGGAAACATGCTCCAATCCCGTCGAAACTTTGTGTGGGCCCACAGAATGAGCTGTTGGGATAGTGTGCGACGTTTGGGAATGGTCGTCGCATGTTTGCGAACTCATCAAAGATCCTGCGTACTGCATGTAAGTCAGATAGCGAATTCGCGATCTTCGGAACTTGCCCCGATCCTGCCGAAATCTTGCAATTGGCCGTGAAATGAGTCCTTTGCGTAGCACACGGAGTCTAGGAAAGATCGGTGCATGTTTAGGGATTTCCTTTTATGACGACTCTATATGCCGGACGGGACACTCTTTAGTGAGCCGCACCAACCTGCCCCGATCTTGCCGAAACTTCACAGGTAGCCGTAAAATGGGTCGTCTGAATAGCCCACGGAGTTTGAGAGCTATTGGCGCAAGTCTGGGTACCCTTTCGATGACGACTCGTACGATGTGCCATGTGTAAGCCTCGCCATACCGAACTCGACGAACCTGTTCCAATCCGGTTGAAACTTTGCCAGCAGCCGTGAACCAAGCCCTTTACATCGTGTCCAAAGTCTGAAGATGATCGGCCTAGGTCTTGGGCTCCCCCTTGGTGGCGACTATACTATATGATGGTCGGACGCTGCCTAGTGAATCCGGAAATCGTGCCCCGATACAGTTGAGACTTTGCAAAAAGACGCAGAGTATTACTCCTAAGCATTAGCTGAAGTTTGGGACCTGGCGGTGTAGGTTCAGGAAAGCTGTTGTCGTCTATATGACCCAACGGCATGGTTACAAAGGTAGGGGGTCTCGGCAGGGAATTTGGGTGCCTATGCAGGTTCTATGGTATCCACACGTTGCATACAGGCTTCCACAGCCTCTGGATGTACTCGGGGGGCTTGGCTCCCCCTCGCCGTGCTGTCCCTGTCGATAGTCATACTACCACGACATACGAATCCGACACTCGCTAGTGAGCTTGGCAAACCTGCTCCGATCTGCTTCAAACTTCGTAGGCGGTTGCGGGATAGAGACTATAGACGGCAAAAAAAAAAAAAGCCTCAAGGTGACCCGACAAGTTCTGGTTTGCCGACGGCCTATTGTACGAAAAGGCAGAGGCCACGTTTGCACACCAAGAAGTCGAGGCAGCGGGCCAGTCCCGCGTATCTCGATACTAGATAGACTGATAGAGCTGAGTCTTTGCAGATATGCTTGAACTAGGTATCCAGGGGTACTTGCGAAGTCTGGAGGCTGTCGGGTACGTTTTGAGCGCGAATCCCTAGCGTGGAGCTCGACAGTAATAGCAAAAGGCCGAGCTCGTAGATATCGGCGAGACCTGGCCCGATAGGCCCCAAACATGACAGACTGGCTCAAATCGATGCATATAGGCCATGGGTAAAGTTCGAGAAGGATCGGAACAGGTTTGTGGAGTTTATGGCGAGTTGTAGGGAAAGGCAAAAGTCGCGCTCTTACACTAAGAAGTGAAGGCAGCGGGCAATACCAACAGCGGTCGGCGGCGTTTCGTCCGATCAAGCTGAAAGTTTGTACACGGCCTTGGGTTGAGTATGCCTAAACGTCTGCTAAGTCTGAAGCCGGCCGGGCTGGTCTCTAGCCTGGGGAAGCAAAAAAGGCAGCGGTTGCGTTTTTGCATACACAAGTCAGGGCACAGGTTCAAACTGGTTCGAATCGGCCGAAGCTTTGAATACGGGCTTGCAATGGGCCCGAGTAAAAGCACGCGAGGTATGGGAGTCGTAGGGCAAGTCTGGGGGGTTTGACCGTGAAAGCGAAAATCGGACTCTATACGTGTAGGCGACCAGCCCGGGGCGGATCCCGGATATACTGGCTAAACCTGCATAAAGCCGGAGCTTTGCAAGCATTCTACAACTGTTATGTCCGAGTTGTCTGCAAAGTATGGAAGCCATCGAAGAAGGTCTGGGCTATCGCCAGATGAGTATACGGAGCGGTAGAGCTATAGGACAAAAACCCAAAGCATAGACTGGGCGAATTTGCACGAAATCAGCCGAAAACTCGCAGGCATGCTGAAATCGTGCCTTCCTGGGTGTCTGCAAAATTTGGGGACCGTTGGAAAAGGTTTGCCCTGCCGGCAGCTCATGTTGCGAAAAGGCAGACGGCACGGTTGCAAGGCAGAGAACAGGTTCGACACACCTCAAGAGAATCGGCTTAAACTTTGCAGACACGCTAGAACAACTACTCCTAGGCTGTCTGCAAGTTTTGACGGCTATCAGACAAGTTTCCGGCTCCCAATTGCCGGTTACGTGAGAAGGCAGAGGGCACGGTTCCACACACAAAGGCGAAGGCAGCGGTGAAAGTCGGTCAAACCTAGAAAGGATCGACTAGAACGTTGCACACGACTTCAAATTTGGAGATTCTGGTGGTGCGCAAAGTCTGAAGCTAGCTGGACGAGTCTGAGGATGCGGAGAGCAACTGAGTGTTTTACGTGCGAGAGCGAAGGCAGAGAGCCGAAATCTGTGAAACCCGGCCGGGAACGAGCCACAATTTGCTAGCGCTCTTATATCGCGATCTCCTGGCTGTACGCAAGCTTCGAAGCGTGTCGGACAAGTCTGGAGCTGCGCAAACGAGGCGAGGGCAGCTTGCGTGCGGAGGGGCAAGCAAAGGTAGAGGCCCGCCAAACCAGGACGGAATCGCTTCAAACTCCGTATGCAATCTTGGACTAGGTGCTCCTGTCTGTGTGAAAAGTTTCCTGGTCGTAGCGCAAGTTTGAAGCTCGCAGACGGAGGGCGGCCTGTTGTGCGTGGAAGGGGATCTAAGCGGTCGACCCAGTGAAACCTTGCTGGATCCGGCTGAAACTCTGAGAACAGTCTCGAATGCATCTATGCTAGCTACACGCGAAGTACGAAGACCGCATAACAACTCTCGAGCGGATGCCAATAAGCGGAGGGTCGCTGTTACGTGTAAGGGCAAGGGCAGAACGGTCGATTCAACGGGATCTTGACGGACTCGACTGGGAGCTTGCATCCGGCCTTGAATTAGATGATCTCAGTCGCGTGCGAGGTCTGGGGGCCATACGGTAAGCATTTCGTTTCTGGCTCCGGAACAGCCGAGGGTTTGCGCAGAGGAAGAGAAGGCCGAATGGTCGACCGGGTGAGACCTTGACGGAATCTAATGAAACCTTGCATACGGTCGTATATTGATCTCTACTACCTGTCTGGAAGGTTTGGGAGCGGTTGGATGAGCCTCCGGATCTGACAAGCGAAAAAGCAGAGTTTGTGTCCGCGAAGGTAGACATTGATGCGATGGAACCTCGACAGAATCGACTGTAACTGCATACGTCCGTAGGTTGACTTTTCCTGACTGCCTACAAGGTCTGAGGGCGGTGAGTTATATCTATGGCTTTAGACGGGAAAAACCAGAGCGCAGGTCGCGTGAGAGGATGAGGACGGCGCAGTGATCTGCTTGAACCTTGACGGAACTGGCTGGTCGGTTGCAGATAGCCTTGGTCAGGCAGTCCTAGCTGTGTACAAAGTATGGGAACAATGGAACGAGCTTCCGGGCTTGCTAGGGGGAAAGTAAAGGGCGGGATATGTGTGAGTATGAGGCCGGAGTGGTGATCCGCCAGGACCTTAACGGAATCAGTTCAAATCTTGCATACGGCCTTGAATTCGGCTATCTCGACCGCGTTGGAAATGAGGTTGCGGTTGCACTTGAGTGCGAAGCCAGCTTCTGGGAGAGGTTCAACGCCACCGTGAGAGGGATGATGATCATCGGGTACAACGTGCCGATCAAGGTCATGTGCATAGGGCTGTACCGGTACGAGCAGGACATTCTACCTCCGATCGCGACGGCCCTGGCCTACTCCCCCATCAAGTGCCACGGCAGCACCCCCAGCGGCCAGATCTTGGCCCAGGCCTTTCATCCGCACTGTTGATTATTTACCTTGTCCTGCCTTTAGGTACACAGTTATAGTTGACGAGACAGGAAAGGAAGCACATTCGCGAGACGCTGATTCACCCTCTCCCTCTCCCAGCACAGCCAGAGAAACCATGGACTTGCCAAGTAGCGACTTGATTTGCCTGATTTCAGCTTGAAGAAGACCGAAATCCGTGGGGTCTTGACAAGCAAGGTATCCTACGTGGTGTCAGCTACGAAGATGAAATACTAGGCCTAGGACCTTCACGTACCTGTACCATCCTTGGTTTCAAGGGACGACATCAGAGACCGGAGACCCTTGGCGCAAGAGATGACGAGTTCGTACTTTTCAGCCGAATCGGTATCGTCTAACAGTCCATTGTACTCCGGATATCGTGCTTTGACAATGGAAGGAGTTGAGTCACCCTCCCTTCTAGGTAGCCGTTGCCACAGCTCTTCGCTCAGAAAAGGCATGAATGGGTGGATCATAGTAAGACCGCCTTCCAACGCAGCATAGAGCGTGTCAATGATACTCGCCTTAGCCTCATCACTTCCATCCTGGATAATGGCTTTGGAGTTTTCCTTAGCCGGTCAGCACGACGCCTAGAAGACAAGGTCCGACGAGACTTACAATGAACACATCGCATACATCGTCGTACCAGTAATGATACACAGTCTGCGATGAGTGCAAAAACTCTCTTTTCCTCAGGGTTTCATGAATAGCTCGAGCAGCAGCGTTTAGTCTGTGGAGAATCCAGCGCTCTGAGAGCGTCTCCTTGCCTGTCCTTGCGAGCTTGGACGGAGGGGCATAGCCAGCTGGGAGTTTTCCTAGGACGTACTTCGTAGCTTGGTAGATCTTGTTGCAAAATCTGCGGTATCCCACCATGACCTTGACGTCGAAGTTGACATCCCCACCTGCAAAAGTTAGTTGCGACACTGGAGGTCGTGTCCGAGTGGGAACATACCACCGGTAGTATAGCTGATCAGCGAAAATCGTAGTGCGTCAGCTCCGCACTCGGGAATTCCATGCGGGAAGGACTGTCTTTGATTCTTGCTAGCGACTTCGTACTCTGTCTCATCGAGGTTTCCACTTTTCAGACTCTCTTGCAATGCCTCGAGGGTGATACCGTCCATGACCGCAACCGGATCAATCACATTACCAAGAGACTTGGACATCTTGCGCCCTTGGGCATCCCGGATGAGTGAGTGACAATATACCTCCCGGAAAGGGACTTTGCCGGTCAGTTTCAGACCCAGCATAATCATGCGTGCAACTATGATATCGTCAGCATGACAGTCCGCAGCTCGAAGCGGCGGGGGAACCGACTCCAGAAGAATAATATGTCCCATCCACTCTCCAGAACACTTGTCGGAAACAGATTCTGCATATCTTGGGTTTCTCGCGGCCAGCCCAGGGTCGCAAAAGGCCATAAGGCGGAGGAAAACCAGGTGTCAAGGACATCTGGATCTCTCGAGAGCGAAAACTCCTTGCCAGGAAACATGTATTGGGCCTTCTCCCTCGCTTCAGCTTCACTCCGAGCAACAACCCAGTGGTCATAGGATCCTGCCCCAGTTGATTCACCAGTAAGGGTGACAAGGTAGGCTGGAATCTGATGGCCCCACCAAAGCTGTCGGGATAAGCACCAGTCATTGATATTCTCCAGCCATCGGAAGTAACTCTTCTCTGCCGTCTCAGGGCGGATCTGTATTTCGCCTTTTCGAACAGCCGCCATGGCAGGTCCTGCCAGATCCTGCATCCTCATCCACCACTGCGGTTTCATCACCGGTTCAATGACATCTTTGGACTTCGCACAGAGCCTGATCGACATAGGGTTGGGCTCCTTCCTGACGAAGAGGCCGAGCTTAGTGAGCTCTTCTTGGAGCGCGTATCGGACATCGTACCGCCTCTGCCCCTCGAATCTACCGGCATTGTGATTCATGGTGCCATCGTCGTTCAAAATGTTGATGAAGGGTAGGTCGTGACGGACTCCGACAGCGAAATCATTGGTGTCATGAGCGGGTGTGATCTTCACGGCGCCGGTTCCGAACTCAGGATCGGCGATAGTGTCTGTAACAACCGGAACCAAGCGATCAACGAAGGGATGTCGAGCAAATCTTCCGACGAGATGCGTGTATCGACTGTCGTTAGGATTAACCGCAATAGCTGTGTCTCCAAGCATAGTCTCAAGTCGAGTTGTACCGACTTCAACGGTTTCGTCAGATCCGTCGATCGGATACTTGAAATATGTTAGAACGCCGAACTCGACCTTTCGGTCGTACCCGGGAATGGTGAGCAGTGTACGGCCGGTTAGCTGTTTTGCTTCCACCTCGAGGTTGGAGACGGTCGTGTTCAGCTTGATATTGGAATATCTGGTGGCTGGTATGTGAATATACAGGTGGCTGGAGGACGACCCACACCAGTGGCTATATAGGAGGATATCCCCTCCTACCTGTGATACCTCTCTTACTACTACTATCATCAATATAACTGATGTACACACTCATAACCTGCGTGTCTATTTCAACACTTGACACACCAATTTACCAAACGGTTTGACCGGTAGATTAGTCCCTCATCGTGAAGGCGGACAAATGCATCTATGACCGCTTCGCTCATCTTGGGGTCCATGGTAAAAGCCTCCCTAGTCCAGTCAAAAGAGCCTCCGAGTCGATGCAACACCTTATTGATCTTCGAGTGGTATCTGTCCATCCATCAATAAATCATACCTACTCATCGACGGTAAGAATGAACAAATATATCGACTTACTCGTCTTTCCATTCTAATGCTCTCTCTAGAAACTTCTCACGGCCAAGATAGTGTCGGGTTTTACGCTCCCTCCTCCATAGCATGTTCTCTACTACAGACTGAGTGCTGATGCTAGCGTGATCGCACCCGGGAAGGTAAAGTGTTGTATAGCCTCTCATTCGGTACCAGCGAATAAGCAGATCCTGAAGGGCCGTTCCCAAAGCGTGGCCACAGTGCAAGGCGCCAGTTACGTTTGGAGGGGGGATTGTAATAACGAAGGCTCCAGGGCCCAAATTCCGGCCATCCTTCGTGAACTCTGGCTCGAAAAACCCCATCTTTGTCCACCATGCATCCCAGGCAGACTCGACAACACCAGGGATATATGCAGAATGGTGTGGTGAGTCAAGCGATCCGAGGACTGAAACAATTTAACCCTAAGCGGACAGAAACGATGGACACTGATTTAGCTACCAACCTTTCTTCTCGCCGTATGGCGTCTGCTCGATATACTTGGATAGCTCTCCTGCATTCTTATGCTCCTTTGTTGCCTTGGCGGTCGCGGTGTTGCTGGCATTTTTTTTCGCTTGTTTTTCTGCAAACTTCTTGACTTTCTCTGCCTTCTGACGCTCCTTCTCGGCTGCCGGATACGGATATATGAGTATATAACCAAGTAACGATTGGAAATCGAGGAAGGATACGTGCCTTTCTTATCAGTCCTTACTGCTAATGCAGGGACATTTGCCGGTCTGTCTCCGCTAGGAGAAGCCATGTGTTCGGTCAACAACGAAGCAGAGACAGAATGTGTGTTTGGGCTGGCAGATGCTAAAAAAATACAAGGCCGACTTTAGGAGGAAACTAATAAGCGGGGTTTGCCCTACATACATAACATAACCCCTCAATGCCTGAAAAGGACCGTGCCGAGCCGAACATCCCACTGACCGAGCTGAAGACGATTGTCGTGGCCGAATGACGATAGAGAGTCAGGACAAACGGACTTCCAAGCTTAGATTCCTGATCAAGCAGATAAAGATGAGCGAGAACCACAAGAGGCCCAGGACCGTCACCGCCATGCCCCTGTCGTACGCGATGAAGCACGATCTCGCCGGTGTTCAAGCGGATGAGGTTGGCGCATAATAATAATAGTGATGATTATGAGGGGTTCGGGATGATGAGTAGAGTTAGGAGCAAGGCATCAGCACCGTCGAGCGTCAGTGTAGCAGATAGCTGCATGAACAGGGGCCAGAACTCGGCCGTCTTCTCGCTCAATAACCCCGCGTCGTTCAAGAGCAGCTCGGCCATGCCCAGCAGGGGCTACGACAACAAGCTGAGCCTGCGGGTGACGGTCTTCGCGTCCCTGATGATGGTCTGCGTGAGGAGGTACATTCAGGACACCGGTGAGACCGGGCACATCATCGACGAGATTACGGTCATGGTCATAAAGACCTACACGAGGATAGGCGACCTCTACCATAAGGTGAAGTGCGCGGAGCTGCCCGTCGTCTAGACCCACGAGGTGATTCTCTTCTCGAAGATGTTTCAGAGGAGCAAGAACGAGATGCCGGAGAGCACGCCAAAGACCTGAGAGGACCTACGTAAGAACACGGACAGGAGCTCGTGCATGCCGGTCACAGAGAGCGTGGTTGTAGCCGCGAAGATGGTACCCGAGGCCATCACACACCCGATATCGAGTCTGATAAACGCGATGGACCAGCCTGTCGTCGAGACATTGCACAGGGCCTTGGATTGGGCTGTATCGACCGCGTGCAGAGTTTGGAACCCATAGGACGAGTTTGCGGTGCTGAAATATAAGAGGCCAAAGGCACGGCTATATGGAAATAAGCGTGGAGGCCCAACCTGCTCGCAGGGTTGAAAATTTAGTTAGTTAGTTTAGTTAGGGTGTTAACTAAAACTAACTATAGTTTTTAAAATTAAAAACTAACTAAACTATAGTTTTTAAAAGTGCTAACTAAAACTAACTATAGTTAGTTTAGTTAGTTACTAAAACTAAACGGCTATTAGATTTTCCGAAAATATATATAGCTTTATTATATATATAGTTAATATATAGCTAATATATAGCTAATGTGTGGCTAATATGTGGCTAATATATGGCTAATATGTGGATAGTGTATGGCTAATATGTGGCTAATATATAGCTAATATATAGCTAATATATAGCTAATATATATAGCTTTATAATATATATATATTCCTTAGTAATTTAGTTATTAAGCTAACTAACTAAACTAACTATAGTTTTTAAAAACGCTAACTAATACTAACTATAGTTTCTGAAAGTGCTAACTAAAACTAACTAACTAAAAAACTAACTAAACTAACTCAAATACTAAGAACTAAATTTTCAACCCTGCCTGCTCGTAATAGACTGTAACTGCGCAGGGAGCCTGGTCTGCACCACTTCTGACCGTATGCAAGTTCTGGAGGCCATCGAGTAAGATCCGCCTTGTCGGCTGCCGATTACGTGGAAAGGTAGAGGTTAGCTTTTCGCACCAAAAAGTGAAGGCGGGGATACAGCACGACGGGGAATGGCCCTCTCCGGTTGAGACCTCGCGGGTAGGCTCGGGCTATCTGTCCATGGGCGTCTGCAAAGTATAGGAGCCGTAGAACGAGAGGGATAGTTTGCCGGAGACAAAGGCAGAGGTCACGATTCCACGTGCAAACGTCGGGGCAGAGGGCTCAATCCTAGGATCCCGGCTGAATATCGATCTAGACACACACCAGACGTCGGCATCTGGGTGCATTTAAGACTAGGATGCTTGGGGAGGCCGCCCGGACCCGTTCTCGATGTTCCTGCGCCGGTATACGACGCTAACAGCTTTATAGCGGCCTACGTACCGACCTGCGTAAAACCTCTCTGATCGCGATGGGACTTGGTAGATATGTGGCAAACGTCATACCCGACATGCCCGCAAAGTATCAGGTCGGCCGGCCAAGGTTCAAGCTCCCAAACCCCACTCGTGTAGAAAGGCAGCGGTCACGGTTTCCCACTAACAGGTGAAGGCAGAGGGTTTAACCGGGGATTAGCGACGACGTGCCAACTCTTAGTGACTCAGACACCAGTATTGGTGCTTACGGGAGCCCTGGGTGCTAGGGGGAGGACTTCCGGGCCCGCCGGTGATGTCCTGTCCCCGGCATATTGCACCGATGATCTTATGCCCGCATATGTCGACATGCGTAGGCTTGCTCCGATCTCTGCGAGACTTTACAGATGTGTGTGGCACTACTGGGACTGCTTGCAAGCAAATTCCTGAGGCGGTTGGGCAAGATTCAGGCTCATAATCGCGGATTGGGCGAAACGGCAAATGCTGTGGTTCCCCCATACAACAGTGAAGGCAGAGGGATTAGCCGGGGACTAGCGACGATGTATCAGCCCACATAGACTCAAGAAACTAGCACTGGGGATTACGAGAGCCCTGGATGCTAGGGAGAGGTATTCCAGGCCTGTCGGTGATGTTCCCGTGCCTGGTGTAGGATGTATCACACAGGTAGTCGTATGTCCGCATATCGGCATGCGTAAAACGGCTCCGATCGCAGCGAAACTTCGCATATAGGTGCGGCACTACTTATACTGCCCGCATGCAAATTTCCAAGGCGAGTGGACAAACTTTGGGCTCGCAATTGCGGGTCGTGCGGAACGGCAAAGGCGGGGGTTTGGCCGGGAGTTGACGATGACATAGCAACCTACGCGCGCTCCAAGCAAGATACCTGGGCTATAGCCGAGCTTTGGATGCTAGGGGAGCTTGGGGACGTTGTCCGGATCTGTTCTTAATACTCCCATACTTGGCACATGGCGCCGACTATCTTGTAGATACCGGCATGTGCAGAACTGCTTCGACCCTAGCAAGACTTCGTCGACGTCCGTGGCACGGTGAGTCTGACGTGTCTACGAAGTCTTAGGCTGACCAGAGAATGTTTCGCGGCATGGTTGCTTTATCCTCCTTTACCTACTACCTATATAATGCTGACAGGCCTATACGCAAAACTGCTCTGATCGCCCCAGGCCTTGCAGACATGCGAGAAGCTACCGTTATAGTGTGTGTGCGGAGTTTCAAGTCGATCGGGCAATGGTTTACAACGGCTTATTCTATACTCCAACACATGGTATAACGGGACACTGTGAACTAGATACGCAATGCCTACGTCTGCGTATAGAAAGAATGGCTCAAGGACCTGTATTCCTCTAGGCGAAGCTATCTGCTAAGTGCGTGACTAGTGTATGTATGAGGAAAAGAGAGGAGGAAGAGATGCCAGGGGCAAGGTGCCCCTCTAGGTGACCTAGGTATGTGGGGCTAGGTCACCTGACACATGGTGCCGACGGTCATATACCAACATATCCAGAACTGATCAGATTGCAGCGAAACTTAGTTTACGCATACAATGCTACGGATCCGGCGTGCTTGCAAAGTTTCAGCTCGATCGGAGCAAGTTTGATGCTGCCGTTGATGTTCGTACATCCTCCGTAGGAATGGGGCGGATAGTTTTCTACCGGCATATGCAAACCTGCCCCGATAGCCTCGAGACTTTATAGAGACGTAGAATTCTGTTTGTCTGGCGTGTTTGCAAAGTTTCAGGCCAATCGGACGACGTTTGACGGCGTCCTGGGATGTCATGGAACAAGGCAGAGGGCAGCTTATACCGATATCTCCAGAACTAGTCCGATTTCAACGAGGCCTCGGAGGCATACTCGTTATTGCCAGTCTAGCGTGTTTACAAGATTTCAAGTCGATCGGAGAGGATTTAGGGGCGCCGTCGCACATTATGCGAAATGGCAGCGGTCAAGCTTCGCATACGAAAGTGCAGGCAGAGCGCTTAGCATGGGATAGTCGACGACACTACAAGCTTGACATGTCTGGCATAGTAGCTTCCGGTCGTTCTTAAGCCCGGACAGCCGGAGGAAGTGCCTGCAGGCTCGGCGCTAGGTTCTGGACGTCGCCACATATGCGGTATACTGAACCGGCGGGCGGGCATAAAGACATGACCAAACTGTTCCCATCGTGACTAGACCTTACAGACTAGCTGGAGAGGTTATTTCAAGCTGGTGTGCCAATCGGGCGAGAACTGACGCCGCCGTCGCCCATTAGGTGGAAAGGCAGCGGTGGACTCTTGCCATATAAAAGGGGAGGCAGAGGGCTTAGCGGTAGATACCTGTATAGGACTGCTGCGATCGAGACGAAACTTCGTAGGCACGCTGGAGAGACCGGTTCAGGCGGGTACGCAAGCTCCCCGGCCGATCGGAACTGATGCCGTCGTCCCATACTCGGAAAGGCAGAGGATAGGTTTTCCCATACAAGCGCGAAGGCAGAGGCTTGGGTGGTGGGGAATCATGCGCAGGGTAATCAGACGGCTTCCTACGAACTTCCCTTGGCCAGAGAAGCCATGGGGACTTCAGGGGGGAGACAGGGGGAGCGTATTCGCCCGATTCTTGTTAGTCTCGCGGAAGTGTCACTATGTTCGGTATAGGTGCGTAGCATGGCATATTGCGAGACACGTAGCACCTGCGCCGATCCGAAGGAAACTTGGCCTACAGGTACACACTAGTACCAGACGGACGTCTGCAAAGTTTGAAGCGGATCCTGCAAGGTCTAGGCAGTTGACGTCTGCCGGTAAGGTCGGCATGTCTAGCACCGCGGCATGCTCTAGTATGAGGTATGCGAAATCCGGGCAGAATTAATCGAAACTTGCTATGCAGGCCCATATTGATACCAAATGAGCGCCTGTGAATTATGGGGAGGATCTGGGCAGGTTCCGCGAGTCGATGCCCATTGGTGTATTCGGTATGGCTGCATGTGACGTTCTACTAGGTATAGAGCATACGAGACCTCGGCCGAACGAGGTGAGACTTTACGAGCAGACCCATAAAAAGACGAAATAGACGTCGGCAAGCTTTGGAAACGATCTGGCAGAATTCCGGGGTCAATCTCTGCCGGCGATACTGGTATGCCTCCGCATCGTGGCTTACTAGATATGGGTGTACGAAACCTGGATAGAATCGAGTAAAAACCCGCATGCAGGCGTAGATTTGCATAAAAAGACCGTCTGCAAAATTTGGGAGCGATCCGGTAAGTTTCTGGGAGTCAATGTCTGCCGGTCAGATCGTTCTGGTTCCGTGCCGTGCCCTACTATACGACATACGAAACCCGGCCAGAATCGCACGAGACTTACTCTACCTACGCAGACTCGCACCAGGCGGGCATCTGTAAAGTTTGGGGATGGTCAGGCAAGTTCCCGAAAGCCGATGTGCGCCGGTAAGATTCATTCCTCCATGCTGTGTCTGACTATGGGGTATGCGAAAGCTGAGCAGAATCGCACGAGACTTACTCAGCATACACAGACTTGCAGCAAACGGACGCCCGCAAAGTTTGGGGGTAGTCAGGCAACGTTAAGGCAGTAAACACCTGCCGGGAACATCGGCACACTACGTTCGGCACTCCCGGCGATTTTCAAACTTCCGCTGATCGACTCACAATTTCGCGGCAGAAGTTATGACGATGGATCTAGCGTATGTGCAAGGTACGGGGGGGGATTGGACAAGATTTACGCGGTCAACGTCCATCGCCAACATCGCCATACTTGCGGTTAACGGTGCCTAGTGATCTCTCACCCTTCTCCGGCCGAGCCACAACTTGGCAGGAAAGTGCGTTGCAGCAGTTCTAGCACGTACGCATAGCATGAACAGGATCGGGCGAGGCTTAGGTGGCCAACGTCTACCACCAACACTTCGACGTCTGTGTTAGTCACTGGCCCGGCGATTACCCAAAGCTGCTCCGATCAAGCCGGAACTTCATAGGGCTACAGCTGACAGCGGCTCTCTTATGCGTGCAGAGTATGAGCGGGAACGGGCGAGGCTCACATGGTCTGCATCCATCGCCAACATTGATATGATCGCACTTGGCGCTACCCTGGCGGTTTCTCAAGGTTCACCCGATCCAGCCGAAAACCGGCAGGGCTACGCGTGGCAGTGGCTCTGGCCCCCATGCAGAGTACGAGCTGGATCGAGCGAGGTTTGGACTCACCGTCGCCGGTTGTATAAGAAGGCAGAGGCCGAAATCTCACACCGAGAAGTGAAAGCAACGGGCAAGGTCGGCGAAACTGGCACGGAATCACCCCAAAACTTCCAGACCCTCTCGTGCAGGCCTCACCTGATCGTACGCAAAGTTTGAGGGCCGTCGGATAAGTCTGGGGTTGTCCAGACCGGAAAGGCAGAGGTCACGGTTTCGCAGCTAAGAGCGAAGACAGAGGGTCAGCACCACGTTGCCTGCCGAGGAAGGATGTAGACGGCCTTCTCGAAGCCTTCCACCAGTCGACGTCGGTCTCCGGAGTTGGGGGAAGCTCGTCCGGGCGTTGGAAGCGGGCCGTACATTGGCCTGGTGGTGATCTACGGAAATGAGGGCGCAACATACATATGTCCGAAACCTCGCTCGATCGACGAGACACTTTACAGACGCGTCGTCGCGGTTGAGAAATGGGAGTACGCCTAGTTTCAAAGTCGTCAGACAAAGTCCAGGCTCCCAGTCGCGGGTTGTACCAAAAGGCAGCAGGCAGGGTTTCACACCGAAAGCTGCAGGCAGACGCTTTGTGCTAGGTTTCCGATCGATTAATGGCATCACACGGCTTCTGAAGTCCTCTTACATGCCAGAGGAGGCGTCTGGAGTTGGGAGGAAGCTTGTTCGGGCTCCGAAACCAAGTCGAGCTTTGGTCCGCAGTGACTGCGTAAGGGCGATATTACGGGGCGATGTACTGCGTTCCGATAGTTGGCCCGATCGCCGTGAGACTTTGCAGTCGCGTAGCAGGGACTGGGAAACGAGAGTATACGGGGTTTCAGGGTTATGGGCCAAGTTTCCAGCTGCCAACAACTACTTGCGCGGAAAGGCAGCGGTCACGATTTGCACGAAGCTGAAGGCGGTCAGTATATATGTGGGCATTTGGTGCCGCTCCGATGTGGTACGCGTCGTTGTGGAAGTCTATCGAGCCAGGGGGACGTCCGGTTCGGGGCCTAGACGTCGATATCACAGCTAATGCCCCCAACATGTATACGGATATTTTCAGTGTAGCGGGACTTAGTCCGAATACCACCAGACTTCACCGGCAGGTACTTCGCTTTGCGAGACGGCCGTGTGCAAGATCCCAGGGCCGTCGGACGAGTTCCACGTTGTCAGTGGCGGCCTACTCGAAAAGGCAACGGTCGGCCTATCCCATACAAGGCTGAAGGCAGAGGATTTATCTTGAGGTTTCATCCAGAAACAACTATTTGGCGCTATTCTGAAGCCTTGTACGCTACAGAGACGATTATTCGCAGCCGCGGAACAAGTCGTCCGGCCGCTAGAGCTAAATATCGCGGGTATAGCCGGTGCCCCTGAGCGAGCATACATACGGCATGCATAGAACATAAGGGAGACCACCGCCGAGCACTTCCAAACTTCACAGTCATGTAGCCAAGCGTACGAGATAGCCATGTGCAAAGTTCGGAGGCGATTGGGCAAGGTCCCAGCTTACAATCGGGATGGTGCAAAAAGGCAGAAGTTGGGGTTCCCCGTATAGTAAAGGTAGGGGACATGTATCGAGCTTCCGCTCTCAATCTTCACGGACGGGTAGCCTGAGATGGAAGAAGGCCGTCTGCAAGGTTCCAGGTCGATCGGACAGTGGCCGGACTTCTAATCGCGGGTTGTATATAGAGGCAGAGGCCACGATTTCACACCCAAACGTGCAGGTAGGGGTTATCGGCGTTGCTTCAAGGCACGTAGACACGTTCCCAGCTCGGTCAAGTCCTCGGGAAGCACGCCGAAGAGCAGGGGACCCAGCCAGAGCGTTGCTCCGCCGTCTGGAAGAGGTGAGATACTTGGTGTAACTAACTTCGTACCGTCAGTTTCGCATGCCGTCAAAAATCCAGATTTGCTCCAAACCATATGGCGATTTTTTGGCATGAAGGTAGGACCAGAAGGAACTCGTGTGCCAAGTTGGAAGGGAATCGGGCCATATTGAGGTCGACAGCAGCTTTATACCATACATCCCCACCATTCGGCACACCCTAGCCTCCGGTACTATAAAAAGTGGATATCGCCATATAAACCCCATGGTTTTCATTTATACGTTTTTTGGTAATTAATTAATATAACTATAAGTAATTTTCCATAGGAATAATTTAATAAATAAAGATCACGATATAATTTTTTCCGAATTTTTTAATGTTTTAAAAGGTAATTTAATTAACGTTTAAAAAAATACATTTTTATAAATATATCGCCTTACCTCCCCCCCTTTAACCTTAATGTTAAAATTCCTTTTTAAACTATACCCGTTTAAAATGCTACATTATAGCAAAGATTATATAATATTTATTATTTGTTGGATGGGCTCTGTTGTATGTACGTACAAATTACAATAGAATCGCGATTTATGGTGATAATCTATTGTTGTTGTATTGAAAGGTAAAAATTGTGGGCTGCAGTGGTGGGGATTTAGTTACCACCACAGAGGTCCCGCAGGCCACGTGACGTAGTCACATGACCACGCTAAACCTAATCTAGACTAGCCTACCATGGATTTGGCTGCAGTGGTTCAACTGCAGTGGTTCAACAGCAGTGGTTCAACATTATTATTAATATTACTTTTAACGGTTATTTAATTTATACGGAGCAGTGTGTAAGCCGGAGCACTAGGGAAACGTGGCCAGCGGCGGTCCATCTTCGGCCAACCCTTACAAATACCAAAACGGACCCAAGAAATGTATGTCTGCAAAGTTTGAGGGGGATCAGACAAGATCTAGGATGGTCAGAGCTATATAGAACGGGTGAGGATGAACCGGAGGGGACGCGGACGAGGGACTTCGCGAACAGTGGTATCATGTCGCCCAAACTTCGCAGACAGTAAGGCGAACATGGGAGATGTACGTCTACGAAGTTTAAAGGGCATCGGACAAGATTCAGTCTGGTGGGGGCTGAATACATAACGGGGCCGAGGATGAAATGGGACGAAGGTTGGGTTACTTAGTCGACAGTGGTCCGTCTCCGTCCAAACCTGACAGGCACAAAGACAGGCCCAGAAAATGAATATCTGCAAATTCTGAAGGGGGTCAGATGAGATGAAGGCTGGCGGGGACTATATAGAACGACGCGGGCTATGACCTCGGTAGCGGGGGAGCGGCTCGGCTAGGAGTAGCCGGTACCGGCCCAAATTGCGTATGCACTAAGTTCGAGTGAAGAAACATCTATCCGCAAAATTTGAGGCGCATCGCACAAGGTTCGATCTAGCGGATGCTGGATCTACTGTATGGAGACGCGTGAGCCGGGAGTACGAGATGGGACTTAGCTAGAAGCGATCCGCCCTGGCCCAGATTCAGCAGACAGCAAGACATGCTTGAGTTATGTGCGTCTACTAAGTCTGAAGGCGATGCGATAAGGTTCAGGTCCGTGAGAGCTACTTGTGTGAAGGGGAGTAGGGTGAACTAGGAGGACTACGAAAAATCCAAACTTGCGATATTTTGTATCGAGATTTTTTTGCAGCGACAAGGAGCCATAAAGTGCCTGTACGCGAAGTCTGAAAGTGATCGAATGAGCTTTGAGCTAGAGGGAGCTTATAGAGCAGGATGGACTCGGGGGCGTAGGGGGACTTAACCAAAAGTGGCCCTCCTTTGTTCAAACTCGACAGCCACACGGGTACTGGGCCCTTCTAACCTCTTCCGAAGTTTGAAGGGGTAACGATAAGGCTGAGGCTGCCAGGAGCTATTTATTCGCCGAGGTAGGGTGCATGTTTAGGGGACTACGAAAAATCCAAACCTCCGAGATTCTGTATCGTGATTTTTTGGTACGTAGATGGGCCCAAGCGACGTCCGTCTGCGAAGCCTGAAGTTGCCGGCGCGAATTTTGCGGCCGTGACAGGCGCGAGCCTTTGGGGTATCATCTGGAAGTTGTAAGAATGGTCGACAGCGATATCGACAGGGCAGCCGCCGAGATTCCAGGCAGCGGAGGGGCTAGTAGGAAGTATAGAAACACGGCTCGTCATTGTTGTGGCGGTGCGGACGGCTCCCTGTATCGAAGGGAGTGCGCGGGTGCAGATGGCTTAACATGAGGCGGACCCCCATGTCTGGCATCAACTCTGATCGACGCCAAACTTCGCAGATAGTAAGGAGGCTGCCTCAAGAGCCTGGGTGCAAACTTTAGAACGCATGGAACAAATTTCGAGCTTACAGCGGCAGGGTTTATTCTCGCCGGTCGCCATATGGACAGGGTTGAAAATTTAGTTCTTAGTATTTGAGTTAGTTTAGTTAGTTTTTTAGTTAGTGAGTTTTAGTTAGCACTTTTAAAAACTATAGTTAATATTAGTTAGTATTTTTAAAAACTATAGTTAGTTTAGTTAATTAGCTTAATAATTAAATTATTAAAGAATATATATATATATATATATATATATATATATATATATATATATATATATATATTATAAAGCTATATATATTAATATATAATGCATATGCATGTAGGGGTGTATATAACTGTACTTAATTAAGGAAAGAAGAGAGGAACTCTTTCCTGATTTAACTAATTAAGTACTAAATACATGGTGGCTACCTAGCTGTGTGTTATTATAATAGGCATATCTACGTGGTTTATGCGTACTATTTTAAGTAATACGCATTAATATATAGCTATATATTAGCTATATATTAGCTATATATTAGCTATATATTAACTATATATTAGCTATATATATAATAAAGCTATATATATTTTCGGAAAATCTAATAGCCGTTTAGTTTTATTATACTATAACGGCATTTACACTAATAAAGCACGCTAATACCTTACTACTTTTATAATATATATATAAAACGCACGCATTAAAAACTTTTCTCTCCTTTTTTCCTTAAAAGTTAGTTTTATAATATATATAATTACTATTTAATTTAACTAAATTTAATAATTCTAACTCTTTTTTTAAAAAAGCTATTTAGTAATAAAATAATACCTTAAACCGATAAAAGTAAAGGCGTTATTACGCGATTAAAAACCGCTCGAAATACTAAAAAACCCGCATCGGTCCTTATAATAGTTAAGAAATTAATTATAGTTATAAGTAATTCGGCCCTAAACCTTATATTAGCTAAAACTAAAAAGTTCGCTTAATCCGAAAAGATATAAAATAATCTATAATTAAATAATAAATTGCAATTAATCTGTAAATAAATTTAAATACTAAAAGTAATTAAGGCTATTTATATAAACCTAAACCGCTTTATAGCCGAAACTAATTTAAAAAATACCTCTAAACCCGTAAAACACCGCTATAACGTATTCTTTTTTTCGGATAATAAAACAAAACAAGGTATGGTGTGCCTATATAATAATAGGTCTTTAAATAATGGGAAAGCTAACTACTTATTAATAATAAAAAGGTAATACTAGCCTAAAGGGCTGGCAATAATAGAATCACTTAAAATAGCATATATATTAAGAGATTAATAGCAAAACAAATAGCTTAAATTTATATTAAATATCCGCGTAATACTAATAATAAATAGCTAGCTAGGTATAAAAAATAAAAACTCCCGTATATTAATAGTTAATTTGGCTTATATAAACCATTTACATTATATAAAACTACTTTAATTTTCCCTAATTTAGGTATAAATATCCTTAATATACCTAAATTCTAATAATTAACGCGAAATAAATATAGATAATAAGGAAATTTATCGTAAAACTATCTATAATTTAAACCGAATCCTTTTAAGTTATTTTCTTTTTACCTTTAGGTTTTTTTTCCTTAGCTTTATTTTTTAAATATATCTCTTTTATTTTAAACATTAACCTTTATTATTTAGTTTATTTAATACGTTTTTATACTTATATATTGGGTTTAGTTATGATAATAGGGCCTCCCACCTTACCTTATACGGCTAGCTAGCCAGTTACCTGTGTCATATAAGCCCTTATAGCAGTCAGTCCGTTAAAAAGGAATCTCTCCTCTTCAGTTATTAGTCTTAAATATACGTCCCCGTTAGCTGTACTTAACCACTTGTGTGTATTACAGTGTATAACCGTCACATTTATAATAAGTTTTTTATTTACCTCGCTGATTTTTTTATTTAATATATTTTAACTTTACTAGCCTTTAAGGAAATAAAGTTAAGGTTAATTTCCTATTTATTTCTACATATTATTAAGCTATCGGTATAAGGTTATAAACTTATTAGCCTTATATATAGCGATTTTATCTTTTTTAAATATAGACTTATACGTTTTCGAAAAATTAATAAGGTTCGCGTATAAAAAAAGGACTAATTTGCTTTTTTCCTTTAACTTAATATTATTAAAGGCATTATTAAAATCCGGAAATAGCGTAAGTAAAAATAATAAATTTCATACGATTTTTATACCTATAAATTTACTAATTAATCTTATATAATTATTTAATATATCCTTAAAGTTTACTTATATTTATATTATAAAATTAAACTAAGCTAAAAACTTTTAAAAATCCCTAATAAACCTATATAAAAACATTATAGCTTAATAACCGTAAATTTACCCGTTCTTTTATTATAATATAGGAATAAATATTACTTATACTGATTTAATAAATCCATCGAACTATACCTTTTCCTATATTTATTTTAATTAAATAAATACTTTCCGGGCTTATTTTTAAACGCCTTTACCCCTTATTATATCGAAAAATAAAACTTATCCCTCTTTTATTAAAATAATTACTAAAATAAAATATTAATGCTAAAATGCTATAAGCGCTATATACCTTAGCTTTAATTGCTAAATTTCCTATCGAATAATATAAATAAAGCTTCCTTTTAAATATTATTCTGCTATAAAGCCAATAGCGAAATTAATAATTAAATTAAATCAGGTAAAATATAAATATAAATCGAAAAAAAGTAATAATAATAAGCTATTATTAATAATTTATACCTTTTTATTATAAGTTAATATCGTATTTATTAAGTTAGGCGTAATCTTTATTTAGTACTTTTTTTCATTAACTTTAAGTAGGACTTTAAAACCGTAATTTATTATAATAAACTCGTTTAGGTTATTATAAGGGTATAGATTTAACGTAATTTTAACTTTTTTTATTATAAACTTAATTTATTAGTTATATAAAACGGTCTTAAAATTACTATTATAAAATCTGCTATAAAATGCCATAAACTGGTTAAATCCAATATTTAAGATATTTATTTACTCAGCAAAATAACCGGAAATAAAAATAGGTACATTTTTTTATTAACGTATAATCTCGAGATTATTAAATACATTTTATTTTTTTAATATACTTAAAAAAGGAGGGTTTAATATATTGAAAAAGGTAAACGGCAGCTTATTAAAGTTTAATTATTAAAAAGATATAGAACCGGAATTAATTTAAGGTATTTTAATAAATTATATTAAAGTATAAATATACGTTAATTAATATAGCTTTAATTGGTTTAATAAAGTAGGAAAAATAAGCAGTTAAAATAAAAAATTATATATATAACGTTATAGTAATATATATAAAAAATAGTAAAAGTTATAAAAGGAAAAAAAATTAATATAGATAATTAGCCGAAATAACGGTCGGGATTAAACCTAAAGTACTTTATAATAATAATTATTTTTTTTTCACTTACCTTAATTTAATTAATAGGTAAATAGCTTTAGGTAGTTAATTAAATTATTTAATATATATTTAAAAAGGAGGAAAAATAAAGGGGTATTTATTAATATAGATCGAATTTCCTTTATATATTAAAATTTCTTCCCTTTATTTTTTATACCTTATATAACTTCTATTTATTTTTAATAATAATATTCGTCTTTTATTTCTTTATAACTCCATTAATTACTTATACCTATTATTAATTTTTAATATATTTAGTAAATAAAATAAAAATAAAGCTATAAATAAAATAAAAAAAAAGATTCCCCTTTTAATAATAATATTTTATAATTACCCTTTATATTTTAAGCTTTTTAGGTTCTTTAAATATTTTAGGTACTTTAAATATCGCAGGTACTTAATAATAATAATCGTTTAGGTAATTAAGGTCCTATTAAAGGTATAGCTAATCGTTATACCTATAATTATATATAATATCCTCCCGGGTTTTATTAATATAATAATTATAGGAAACTAATAAAAGTAATAAATAAACGCAAAAAAAATCTAATAAAGCGAAACGCGGGTAACTTAAAATATCCGATTTTTCGTCCTTAGCTTATACCGATTAAAAAAAAGCGTAATTCCGAACCTCTATTTTTTAATCCGGGAGATCCCTATCTTTTAAATAGCGTTATATATTAAAACCAGCCTGTTTTTATTTTATTTCCTTTTTATAATATTCGTTTTAATAATTAATTTTTAATTTTTAAAAATTAAAAAGTCTAAATATTTAATAAGCTGATATTAATATTTCGCGTATCGCTTTTTAATATACCGCTTTTTTTTATTAAAAAAAACCCGCGGGTTCTTTTTTAAAGAATTTAATTATTAATACTATTTTTATTAAATTTTATAATCGCTAACTAATAGTTAATTTTTTAAAAACTAAACTAACATTTAATTTTTTTATATTAAAAGTCCCTTTTTCCGTTATTAATTAAAAAAATAATCCTAAAAATATCTATACTATATAGGAATAATATAGCCGTTTTAATAGTAAAAATAAAATTACTACTTAACATTTTTAAATATATACTAAATATTTTCTTTAATTCTTAATAATTAATATTAAAATAAAGTCTTATATAAATTTTAAAACATATAAATATTATCCTTTTTAGTAATATTACAGAAAATCGATATATATAATAAATAATTAAGGATAAAAACTTCTAGTTAATTATAAACTTTTCTGGATATTTATAGGATTTACTTTTAAAATTAATAAAAAGAAATTAACGTCCTATATATATCAAAATATTAAATGCTAATTTAACTAGAAACTATTTCTTTAATATATTTATAAGTCGTTATTATATTTGCGGATTATTTATTTAGCTTTATAGGCTTAAAAATAAGGTATTATATAGGTATTACGAACAGTATTTTATAACATTAAAGCAAAAAAATCGAACTAATATATAGCCTTTTTTCGGTTATCGATTAATACTAAAATATTTCGAAAAAAACTATAAGAACTATATATATTCGGTAAAAAAAATATATATAAATACCGAAATAAGCGACTTATATATTTCCGAATTAAAACTAATCATTAACCTTTTCTTATAAATAATTTAAACGAAAATATAGTACGGATTATAAATACTATTTCGGCTAAAAACATTCTTAAAACTATAAAAAATATCGACGGGTAAAATAAAAGGTTTAAAGTACATTTCGAAAAAAAAAGGTTTAAAAAAAAGAAAATAAATATATTATATATTAGCCTATATTAATCGTTATCCTCCATAATAAATATAATTTTCAATTTTTTTTCTCCTTAATAAGAATTAATACCGCTATAAAAATAAGGAAACCTATATATAAAAAAATACTATAATAAAGAAAAAAGGGTAGAATATAAAGAAAAATAATCTAGTATATTAAACCTATATATACCTTTACCTATTAATTATTTCCCTTATTTATTTTATTAAAATTAATAACGTCATATCCTTTTTTTATTCCTTTCTTAATTTAAACTTTAATATTCGTCGCTATATTATCTTTTTTTATAAACTTCCACTCCTTATTATTTTTTACTATTACCTATTTTTCGTTTTCCTTATTCCCGTCTTATTTTTATTCTTTATTATATAGCTTTAAAAGCCTATATTTATTACTTATCGAAATTATCGGATTCTTAATAATTTTAATTATTTTAAATAAACTTTTTAAGCCTTTATTTATAATAATTACCCTTACATTTAATATTATTAAATTCGATAAGTTAATATTTATTATATTTCCGGACTTTACTAATTCGGTATAGTCTTACCTATTTATATTTAAGCTTAAAATTCCTCGATATATTTAAAAAGTATAATATATTATAGATTAAAACGAAATTACCGAATACTAATAATTGTTTTCGTTATTAATATTTAAACTTTTCATTTCGGTATTTTGCTTACCTCTTTCGTTATTAAATTAATATTTCCCCTATTTTAATAATATTATTATTTTATCGCTATAGTATATATATTCGCTAAATAATAAAATCTTCCCTATTATAAATATCCTATTAGTTAATTATTTGCTATAATAATATAATAAACTTAATAGGTATAATTATTTATCGCTTATATATTAATTTATAGGGTATAAATTTATAAGGTTACGTAGATATCCGGTTAGCTTATAATATAGTATTAAGTTCCTTAATTTAATTTTTCCCTATTCTATTAGTCACTTTTATTAAGCAGTTTTTTAAGGGTTTTAATACATAAAGTATAGGGGTAAAGTGGTATATATTAAAAAGATGGATATTTTATATTTAATTATAGCTTACAGCTGCACTTAAATGTAAGATTCTGTTATCTAATCTCTTATCTAATCTAAGCTATACCTTTAATATATGCACCTCCCTTAATGCTTTACATTAGGTTTATATCCCGTTTTAATAAATCTTTAAGTTTATAGATAGTATATTGGACTTTTAATTATACGTATTTTAAAGCGTTTAATACTTTTTCGGATAGCTTTTTTATTTTTAATACTACCGTTAACTTTAATTATAAAAAGGCAACTATAATAGTAGTAGATTATTTTTTTAAAAAATCCGTTAATATATTTAAATTCTTTAAACTTAAGAAATATTATTTTTATATAAATAAAAAGCTTATAATATATTTCGATAATATATTTATAGCTATAATTATTAAATATAAATTATATATTAATAACCTAAATTATTAAAAGTTTAATAAAATAATTATAAAATATAAAATCCCGAATAGGTTAATTATTAATTGCTAATTAATATTATAAGCAGTAATTTATAATACGTTTAATATTATTTACTATTCTAAACCAGAAATAAATAGGGGCAATTTAATAATAGGTTAACTTTTTATCTTTATATTTTCCTATTTTAACGTAAGCATTTTAAATAATGGTTTTCCGGGTTTAGAAATTATTAATAACGCGTTACTATATATACTTCGATAAGGGCCTTTTTTATAATATCTTTTTATATATAATATACTTTAATGCTTTATTTTTAAAAGATTACTTATTTCGCTTACTATTTATTTTATTTTTCGAATTTAAACGTTTTAAATATTTAAATAAAATAAAAAATCAGGTAATGTCCTGTAATTTTTCTAATTAATTAGATTTAGGTTAAAAAACTATAGCTAAAATAGTAAATTCCGATTATAATATAAGATTAGCAAATATTATATTTAACTGAAAATTAATAAAATTATTAATATTACCTTCCTATTATTTATTTTATTTATTTATAATACATTATTACATGGGAATATGCACGGACCACCGTGCACGGACCACACTGGGTTGTGTGGGTAACACTAATAGATTAGATAAGCATGTAGCTTCCTTAAAAAGCTATAAGGTGGAGATTTCTTTCCATCTTTTTCATCCATTAATACATTATCTTTTTATACACATCTTTAATTTTTTATTAATTTAAAAAGCTAAAAAGTTTATAAAATAGCCCTTCCGCTATTTAATATTTTATATTAAAAATATATCGGAACTTAAAATCGAATATTTTAATATAGTTAATTTACCTAATAGTTATAGTTTTCGGCAAACTAAAAAACCCATTATTTAGCTGGATAATTAATACCTTAACGTTAATTTTAAAAATAAAATAGATATTATAAAAATAATTTCGGAATTTCTATAATCCTTTAACTATATTTAAATATTTTTATTTCGTAACGTTATAATTTAACTTAGCTCCTTTTTATATTCCTAATTTATAACGTACGGGTTAAAAGAACTTTTCTATTTCTTATCTTAAAATATAACCCTATTTTATTTTTAATATATTAACTTTAAGCCAGATAACTTTTCTTAATTTATAATTTAAAGTAATTAAATAAAAGGCGTATATAATAATATATTTAATGCAAGGCATCAAGGGAGGTGCGTACACTAGAGGTATAGCTTAGATTAGATAAGAGATTAAATAACGGAACCTTATATTTAAGTGCAGCTATAAGCTGCAATTAAATGTAAGATCTTCATCTTTTTAATATATACCACTTCACCCCCATACCTTGTGTATTAATATTTAAGTTTATTTATAGCATTTTTTTTATTTAATTTAAACTAAAACTTAGCGTTCTTTTTAAGGAATTTTATTAAAAAAAAGGTAACTATAGCGTAATTTATAACCTATATTCTAAAATAGACTGTTATTTTTAGGAAATTGCGAATATTTTTAAGGTTTTTATAAAATTCCCATTCGTTAATTTTAATAATTTTAACTTCAGTAAATCGCTTTTTATAAATTTTATATATATAACTAATAATAACTGCGGATTTTTTATATTAATTTAACTTTTTTATATTTATTATGATTCCGGCTAGCTTAAAATTAAATAATACTAAATCGATATTTTCTATATATTTAAAATCAAATTTATAAATATTAAAATAAACTTCGTAATTATTATATTTAATATTTAGTCCCTTAATTGGTATATTATTAAAAAAGACTTTATATTTATAAAAAATAAAGTTATAATAAATATAAAAAACTACTTATAGAAATTAAGCTACTAAATTTATAGCGCTTTAAAGTAATATTATTATCCGGAATAGTCTAATAGTTATAATAAAAGTCGTAAAATTTCGATTAAAAATTAATAAAAAGATTTAATTGTAGCTAAAAAATAAATCGATTACTAATATAATAATATTTATAGTAAATTTCTTTAAAAATTTATTACAGAATTAAAATAAAAAGGCGTTTTATATTATTACTTTATTTAACTTAATAATAGAATTAATTAAATAAAATCCCCCGTTTTTTTTTTAATAATAAACTAAAAGTTTTTATAAAAAGCACTGCTTTTTTTAATAATCCTATTTTTTATTTACTTATAGATAACGTTTATAATTATAAAAATTAGGGGTTTAAATATCGGTATTTCTTTTGCTTACTAAACTTTATATAGCACTATTTTAATTTTATATAGTAATAATATTTTATTTTAAATACGGCTAATTTTAATAAAGTCCTATATTAAAGCTTTTTTTTATTAATAAAGGATTTTAATTAATATAGTTTTCTTTTTTTTAATAAATTTAATATCTATAAGTTTCTTTTTAATCTTATTTAGTTTTTTTTAAATAAGCTTTATACCTTTAGGTTTTAAGGTGTAAGGGATCCTATAAATGACAGACATTTACACGTATTAAAAGTGTTTACTTTTATTAGTTGCCGATTAATGCGTTAAGGCTTAAGCTTATTAATTATTTTAAATTAGGCATATATATTAAATACCTAATGGGAAATAAAGGAAATTAGGTAGATAAAAGTTTACTTATTAATCTACCACTTAATCGGTAACCGGTATTACCTCACTTTAGGCATTTAGCCATTTATACCATTATATAAGGCAAATTTTAAAATAATATTTACATATAATTTATTACGCTTAAAAAGTTTAAAACCTTTTATTTTATCGATTACTTCGGCTATTATTTAATTTTTTTATTATATTATTTTAAATAAAATAAAACCATTAAACGGTACGTTATTAATTAAGTTAATTTTTTTAACTTTAAATTTATATATAATATTAACTCCAAAATTAACTATACTAAAAAACCGTTCTTTTTAATAAACTCGCTTTTATTTTAGTAATACGTGGTATATAGGTGGTGGATTAGTATGTGTAAAAAGGATGGTTTTTTAACTGTAATTACAGCTATAGGGCTGTAACTAAAGTCACAGACCCTTATCTAATCTAACAACGCACGGGCCCACAGGGCTGTGATTATCTAATCAACGTCACACCCCACAGCGCTGTGTATCAAATGCCGGCACACAAAACAAAGGCTATTGTCCTCAATAGATAGATATCGTACGTATCCATCAATACGCTGATTCGTGTGCCGTTGAGTTGATTGTAAGAGGTTCCATTGCAGTACGGGTAATAGATCCACCTAGTTGAATGTATGTGTGTGTGTGAGGGTACGGGGGTACGTAATCGATCTGACAGGTGAGGGTACGGGGGTACGTAATCGATCTGACAGGTGAGGGTACGGGGGTACGTGATCGATCTGGCTTGATAGCGCGCAGACGAATTCGATTGACTGGTTTTTTGTACGGGTTTGATCGATCTGGCTTGATAGCGCGCGTACGCGTTCGACTTGGTGTTGAAGGTATTGGAGGAATGGCTTAGTGAAAAGATCCAACTTTTGTCACTCAATAATCGTTGTGCGATAGGACTTCGATTATTGAGGTTGCTGATAGACCGTTGTTTAAGACTTGGATCTCATTAGGCCCTAGTATCTTGTACAAGACTCGAAACCAGAGTTTGTTCTGACTTCGTTGCGTTTGTCGTACGACCGATACCTTGTTTAAGACGCGGATCATCGTAAGGGCGATCAATACCTTGTTTAAGACGCGGTATTAAAGTCGAGTCGTATACTGGCGCGCGGAATCAAAATCTAAATATCGTCCTCGATATGCAACCTATGACCGGAAGCATTTGATCGGGATTTAATCCGTACGGGGGATCGATATATAACCTATGACCGGAGGCATTTAATCGATAGATGGTGACTGCAATGCAACTAAAGCAGGTGCTACCATTTAATACGTGGTGTATGGGTGGTGGATTGGTATGTGTAAAAAGGATGGTTTTTTAACTGTAATTACAGCTATAGGGCTGTAACTAAAGTCATAGACCCTTATCTAATCTAACAACGCACGGGCCTACAGGGCTGTGATTATCTAATTAACGTCACACCCCACAGCGCTATGTATTATTTAGCTTTTTATATTACTGGCTTAATATTTCGCTAAAAAAATTAAGGAATTTATTATTAAATAAATTAATTACTACTTTATCCCTTTTTTCTAATAGCTTAAATATAAATATATAATTTTCTAATAGTATTTAAAGGTTTTTATTAAAGGGTAAAAAGGCGTAAAACATTTTATTAAGGTTAATATTTAAATTTTCGGGAAAGGAATTAGGCCTATTTATATTATTAAATCGGCTTTAATAATTAACGGCTCCGATTTTCCCCCTACATTAAAGATATCTATAAGTATTATTTTAGTCCTTTTTTTAAATTAAAGGAATAATAATTTTAACTTTATTAAACCTTATTAAAGCTATAAAAATTTCGATTTCGAAATATATATTTATTTTATATTAAAAAACGAAATTAAACCCTAATAAAAATAAATAAACAGTTTCTATATTTTTAATTATATAAATTAGTAATAATATAATTCGGTTAGCTATTTAAATAAGGGCTTTAATAATTCTAATATATAAAATTAAACGGTAGGTATTAAATCCGGTCTAAATAATTTTAATTCTATATATAAGAATCTTATATTATAATATATAAAAAAAAGCGATAATATTTAACTAAATTCCAATATTAATAATTCCGATAATTAAGTTTTCGCTTTTATTTAAATCTATTCGGACTATTAATTTCGGTAAAGGTTAAATATATACTATATCTTTAAAGATAAAAGATTCGAAATATATTTTTTAATAAAATATATAGCTACATTTATCCGGAAGTTCTATTAATTTAACCGAATTAATATTTATATTAGCGTTTTAAATAGGTTAATTTTATAAACGTATTTAAAAACGTATTAATTGCAATTTAAAGCTTTTTAAAAATTCATTAATAACTTGATTAAAAAATAACCTAATAGTCTTTTTTAAAGGTTTATTACCGGCTTTATAAATTTCTTTATAAATATATTCTAAACTATATTCGGTAAATATTAAGTAAAATAAAATAAATTCCTCCTATATAATATTAAATTTTTTACTTACGTTATTTTTAATTTTTTTTACCTAAAACCTTTTTATACTTTCGGCTATATTAAAATTAATATCTATATTAATAAATAAAATCTATATTTAGAAATTTTCTTTTAAATTTCCTTTACGATAACCTTTTAATATATTATATTTATTAATTTTTTCATATATACGTTTTTTAACTACTTTACCAGTCTTTTTTTAATAGGTTTTAATAATAAAAACCTCTACATTATTAAAAATTAAAGTTTAAATTTCGATAATTTTTTCGCTATTAGAAATAGGGTAAATCTTTTATAGGTAATCTTTTAAATTTTATTTTTTCTATATAATACTATTATTTAAGTCTCGGAAATCGATAACGTTAATACTATTAGTTTTTTTTATTTTAAATTCCCTTTATAATATATTCTCGTAATTATTATTACCTATTATCTTTTAATTTATATTTAAAACCGGTAAAATTTTATTATAATAACGTAATTAATAATATATTTTTTTTAAAATAGGGTTTTTTAAAAGAAATCTATAATATATAATATAAGTAATATTAAATAATACTATTATTTTCGGATCGTCCTATTTATATAATATAATTAGGGATTTATATTAATCCCCTTTTTAGTTAAATATTATATTTGCCGATAAACTATTTATTTATTATCCTATCGTATTATAAAACTTTATTTTATTCGACTTTTTTTATTACGGGGTATTTATAATTATAATACCTTAATTAACTATATATAAAATAAATTCCAAAATCGTAATTATATATTAATCGAAAAAGTTATATATAATAATTCCCTTATCCTTAATTAAACGATTAATAATTTCCTTTATTAAAAATTGTACTAATGTTTAACCGTAAATTATAATTATCGGTATTAGCTATTTTATTAAGGGCCCTATAATTTTATATAGATAAATAATATTCTATTTTACCTAATTATAGTTTAATATCCTTAAAGTTTTTAGTAATAATTGCTATATTAAATCGGAAAATTACTATTTTTTTAATAAATTAATCGATTATTAAATCCCTTAATATAATAGGGGCTTAAATAAGGGTAAAGGATTTAGATCGCTTTAAAATAGTAATTAAATCATTTTTAAATAAGGTATTATAATTTTTTAATTTAGGGCTATTTATAAGGGTTATTATTTATAATATAGGTTTTATATTATTTAAAATATAAATCCGAACCCTTTTAAACTATTTCGGCTCTTTATTTTTTTTTAATAATCTTAATGTTCTTATATTATTATATTTTTTATTATATTAACTTAAACTAATAGAGTTTTTAGCCTAATTATAAATAACTTTTTATATATTATTATAATTAACCTTAAAAATTTTATTATAGGTATAAAAGCTTTTAGCTATAATTTCTTTTAAGGCTTTTTCGTAAATTTATTATAATAAACTAATAATAAAAATCCGATTATTTACTTTATTATTATTAAAGTGGTTTTATATAATACGTGCGGTCACGTGACTGTTAATTAGGTGACTTAGGTGACGTAGCAGCAGCACATATATGTGTATTTAGTTAAATCTTTCGCTTTTGCCATATAGTTTTCTAAGTAAGCAGCGACATTTAATACTCGCCTTATATTTAATTCATTCACTTTTTTACCCTTTATTACCAGTTAATTCCATTTGATTCCAGTTAATTCCTGTTGATTTATTTACACTTATTATAGCTAGTTACAGCTATACCTTTATTGCAGCAGTTATTTCACCTTTATTACTATTATTAGGTAATTAGCTTTCCCATTACTTAAAGACCTATTATTATATAAGCACACCACACCTTGTTTTATTTTATTATATTTACCGCTAATATCGTTTTTTTATTTTTATTATCGCTATTAATTTTATTTTCCTTATTTTCCTTAACCATTTCTTTAATATAAATACGGTAATTTTAAGTAAAATTATAAATATTATCCGGTTCTAAAAGTAATTTTCCGAATTCCAAATTTCCTAAACAGTCTATAGCTAAGCGTATTTAGCGTATATTTTTAAGCTTAAAAGCTTTTAAAAAGGCCTTTTTAACTTTTTTTTTAATTATCCGCATTTTTAATTTTATTTTAAACTCACCTTTTTAAACTAAAGCTATTTATTTAATATAAAATATCTTTAATGCGTATAAAGTCTTTTAAGGTATATTAATTAAAGATATAATTAATATTTTTAAACTATTTAATAACTTTAATACTATTAAAACGGAAATAATAATAATTACGAAGGTTTAATAAAATCGGGATAATAATATAGGAAACCCGTATTTAAAAAGGAAGCGACTAAAACGTTTTATTAAAGTTAAAATTATTACGTTTATACTACTTATCGGGGTTAAATAATTAAATATAAACGGTATTAATTTCGCTATTTCTAACTGAAAACTTACGATTTATTTACTTTTAAGCTTTTATATTTTTTAAAGTTGTCGGCTTAATTTTATTAGGTAGGATATATTAGCTAATATTTCTTATTAAAAATGCTAAATTAGTTTATTTTAAGGCTTATTTAAAGGTGTTTAAAATTCTTTTTAGCTAGGTAAAGTAATTTTAAGTTTATTATTAATAATAATAAACCGAAATAATTTAATTACCGGTTAGCTATTAAATATAATAAACTATTTAGTTTTTACTTTAAAAACTTTTATTTTAACCTTTTTTATTTTTACTAAATAAAGTAGATTTTAACTTTTTATATTAACCTATATAAAAAGTACTATAGTAAACGATAACTTAATTATCGAAATCTTATAATCTTTTAAAAATAAAAACGTACGTCTATTCGAAAAAGGTAGGTAATCTTTTTTTTACTTTTTTAGTTTTAAAATAGAATTCGATAATACTAATTATTAGTTTTAAGCTAACTTATATTAATTTAATATATAATTAAATTATCTTAAGGAGTTTTATTAAGATTTCTCCTATAGCTAGCTATTTTTACTATTTTAAAACGGTAATTAATACTAAAGGATACCTTAATGTATTAAACCTACTAATTAGGCTTTTTATAAGCCCGACTATAGCTATTATATTATAGGTAAATAATAGATTAATTAGCTTTACTATTATATACTTTTAGCTAATATTTACCGTATTATTTATAATTAAAGCCATATTTTAGTATAATTTTATCTATATATTTAACTATTAGATTTAATCGGCTATATTTAAACCTATTAATTTCGACGTAATAGCTACGTTTTATTAATATTTTTTTCGTTTAAGACTACTATAAAAAGACGTATTTACTTAAATGTCTTATTTTTTTACGGGTTTTTATATTCATTCTTAGTCTTTTAGCTCGTATTTATTATATTTCCTAGTTATATTTCTTATATTATTAATTTTCGATTATTAGTTGGCTTTTATTAATACTTATTAATTATAATTTCTTAGTTTTTATTAATTGCTTATATATTTATATTAATTTACTTTATTATAAATTTATAGTCGATTTAGCGATCTGCAGTTCTTTTTTTTATGCGTACTTTTAAGGTCTTTTAAATACCCCGAATTATTCCTTATTAATCGTATTTATATATATTTCTTAAACTATTTCCCTTATACTTAAATAAGATTAAATAAAATAAAGCCTTATAGGGAGAGCTAATAAAATAAAATAAGGTATAATATGCCTATATAATAATAGGTTTTTAAATAATGGGAAAGCTAACTACTTATCGGTAATTATTATGCCGTACCGGCACCCCTACTAGTGAGGCACGCTAGTGCCTCACTACTTTTATAATACGTGCGCATTGCGCACGTATTAAAAACTCTTCTCTCCTTTCTTCCTTAAGAGTTAGTTTTATAATATATACAATTACCACTTAACTTAACTAAGTTTAACAGTAATAAAGAGGTAATACTAGCCTAAAGGGCTGGCAATAATAAAATCATTTAAAATGGCACATATATTAAGAGATTAATAGTAAAATAAATGGCTTAAATTTATATTAAGTATCTATATAATATTAATGATAAATAGCTAGCTAGGTATAAAAAATAAAAACTCCCGTATATTAATAGTTAATCTGGCTTATATAAACCATTCGCATTATATAAAACTACTTTAATAATAATAATAATCCGGACTTAAAAACTAAAAACATATTTATATTTAAGATAAATTAAACTTTTCGACGCTATAAAAAATAATTAAAAGATCTTAATTTAGCTTATAAGCGGGCCTTAAAGAAGCTTTATTTAGTACCGAAATAAATCTTATATATTTTAAACTAAATAAAAACCGAAACGCATTTATAATAAAAACGTTACATTTATAAAATACCGTTATAAAAAAAACAAAACGCTATATATAAAAACTACCTTAGATTTATAAAATAAACCTTTACTTTATTAAAAAACGCAGATAATAAAGAGTTTTATATTTTATAATAAATCGAAAATAGTATATAAAATAAACAATAATCGCCTAAAAATTAGAATATTTACCTAAACGCGCTAAAACGCTAAATTAAACCTAAAAATAAAACGGCCCAGATAACTACTGTTAGATGGCTTCTATTATACGTATATACGGTATTATAATAAAATCGCGATTTGTGGTGATAATCTGTTATTGTTATATTAAAAGGTAAAAGTTATAAGCTGTAATGGTAAGGATTTAGTTATTACTATTAAGGTCCCGTAGGTTACGTGACGTAGTTATATAACCACGCTAAACCTAATTTAAATTAGCTTACTATAGATTTAACTATAATAGTTTAACTGTAATAGTTTAATAGCAGTAATTTAATACTGGGTATTTTTTGTTTTATTGTTAAAAAACGCGTTTTACGGCCTTAAATCCATTCCTTTCCCTTTTATATAGATATCCCGTTTTTTCCTTATACGTAACCTTTATACGTGATTTACGTAACGTTATATTATCCCCGTAACGTTACCTTATCCTACCTTATAATATAGTGGTTTTATTAATAAAGGCTTCGATTTATACAGTAAGTCGATTCGTTAAAATTAGCTTTTCAAGGGCTAAATTCGGGGTCTTCTTTATAAACGCGTCTGATGGATTATTTTTGCCATTTATCTATTTAATCTTTAATATTTTTTGTTATTTGTATAATTTTCGAAATAATATTATATTAATTATTAGCCTTTTTTTTAATATTGTTCCCAGTTTAATTAAGTACTCGTATAGTAATTTCGAATCTATATAGATAATTATAGGCATTTATAATAATCTAAAAATATCGGTAATTTAGTTAATCGTTGTACTAAATATAATAGCATTATCGAAACTTAAAATCATCCCGTATAATTTATTTGCTAATATATTTTTAGTAATTCTTTTATATTTGGTTAAGTTCTAGTGGATTATATTACCGTAAATCGTAAAATTTATATCCGATTAAACTTTAGTTATTAATACGATAATAAACCCTAGTTAAAAGCTAAGGTCTTTATTATTTATAAATAATCTATTTATAAAAATAAACAATTTAATATTATTAAAGTTTAGGGGTACGTATTTTAGTCCCTTTTTTAAGTTATTTATTTATTATTTAATTCGGTTATTAAAAGCGTTAATATCTTTATTTATTAACTATATAACCTATACTATTATTAATAGGTCGAATAATGCCTCCGGTTAATAAACTAAGGCTATATATATACCTTTTATATATTAAATAACGTACTATTATAGTGCGTTAATTGTTAATTCGTCGATCTTTTATAGTTATTAGCTTTAGTTATGTTAAATAAATATCATATCTTTTCCTATAAGTTAAATTCGGCTACCGTTAAATTCGATCTTTTATATAGTAGTAAGGTTTATCTTTAACTTTATATAAAATCCGGCCTCTTTAAATTTATCCTCCTTTAATTTCGAAAAACTTTCTATAGTAATACTAAAGGTATCGTCGGTTTATAGTTTTATAATGGTAAAATCTTCGGCATTTTTATAAGTTATCAGCAAATACGGGTTATACGTTAACGTCTTTATGGCTAGTCTTTCTTTATAGTATATATAATACGTCTTAAACTAGTATAATCCTAATTCCGTAAAGCTATATAGGGGTTTAATAATTTTAAAATAGGTACTTTCGGGATATTTATTAATAATCTTTTTCGGTAATTATATATAGATCTCTTTTTTAAACTTATTATTAATTTAAATATATGCCTAAATAATATCTTATAGTTCCCTTTTTATACTATAAATCTTAAATAATAAAGGTATTAATATAAATATTAAGCGTTAATTTATTTATTAAATAGTCGGTAACTATATAAATATAAGTTCCTTTTCTTTATTTTTATAACCTTAAATAACTAATCGTAATTTTTTATATAGCTTAGTTGTTTTTCCTTTAACCTTTTATATAAGCCGTATATTAAAGATCTTTTCGGTAATATATATCTAATCGAATTTTATAAATTCAAATACTCCTTAAATAGTAAGGTTATTAATTTCTATAGAATTTAACTCTTAAAATAGTCTCCTTAGGGCTTTTATAACTCCATTTTATCTTAGTTTAACTGCCAGCTCGAAATTAACCTCCTTTTTATATAATAAGAATACGTTAAACGTATAGTATATAGTAAAGGTATAGTTTATAATAGAGTCTATAATAGGATACTTCCGGGATTTTTCTCGTCCTCTTTTTATAGGTTATTATCCTTTAAGGGCCGTTATAAATTTTTATATCGGTTTTTTTATCGTTCCCGGCCCTATAGGTTTTTATATCGATTTTCTTATTATTATCGACGTTACCGGTACTTTAATAGGTTTTTATATCGATTATTTTATCCCCGCTAATACTGTCGGTTTTTATATCGATTTTCTTATAGCCTTTATTACCTTTTATTAATTATGGTAATATCTTTTAACTTAGGTATATCGAAATTTCGTTAGTCTATTTATATTAACGATAACGTTACGGTCCTTAAAAACAGTAATTTTATAAAATCCTATCTAGCCTTTTTTCTTTTTTTATACTATTACCTCTATTTATAGTAGGAGTATAAAGATTTCCTATATTATAGGACCGTTTTGTATATTAACTATACGATCTATATTAACTTTAAATTATATCTCTTTTAATATTTTTATAGCCTTTTATACGGCTTCGGCTCGTTTTATAATGTTAAGGGACAGTAGGGAATTAATAATAACTCTTAAATAAATACCGAATATTAATAGCGTTAATATAAAGCCGTTAAGGCCGGCCGTATTATTAAGTACTTTTACGGCTATTTAAAAAATCGTATTTGGATTTATATAGTAGCCGATTTCGTTTTTTAAGATTTCGTAAGTACGTTTTAAGGGTTTATATGCTTTTTTAATCTTTCTAATTGCCTAATAAGCCTTAACGGGCATTTCTTTATAGGTAATGCTAATAATTTATATATTATTCCTAAATTTTTTAGATATAAAGTTCGTACCGGGGTTATAGGTAATAATATTAAAAGGGCTTTAATATATATAGATTTAGTATTTATAGAGTACGTTTTATATATTTTTAGCTAATAGGGACTTTAAAAATGCTGCTATTTAAAACGATATAGCCGTATCGATAATATATAGTACGTTTCGGCCGTTAAGGTAAACTATATTTATTACTATTTTATAATTAAAGTTATATTTATTTCGGATTGTAAATTTAAACCTTTAAAGGGTAGGATTATAAACTTAATAGTAATAATAAAACTTCTAAATCTTATTAAGGATTAATATATTAACGTTATTATATTTAGCTGTTTTTAATAGGTTATATAATTTTTCGGTTTATAGGTATTTAAATCGATAATATAGTTAATATAGTTTAGTTTCTGTAAAATAAGTGACTAATTTATTGCGGCTGACGTTAAAAAAGGGGTATTTTTATTTTCGTATTACTGGGATCGTTTTTCTATTATTTTTTATAATAATATTAAAAACGTTATTAAAATAAGCTTTCAGTTTATTTATATCCTATAACGATAATAGGAATAGTATAGGGGCCTTTATAATGTGAAATTTAATTTAATTTAATTTATTATTTATAATTATTATATTAATAGCTATTAATTGGTTTTAACCTTTAAATTAAATAGTTATATTGCCGGGGGTTTAATCGATTTATGCGTTTAGGTATTCTTTAAGGTATATTTTTAATTATGCTTTTTTTATTATTAATACTTTAGTAGTACCGGTATTCTATAGGATTCCTTAATATTTAATTACGTACAGATCGTTAAGTACGAATTAATTTACTTCTATTATGGTATTTTAGCTGTATATGTTTTTATTAGTAATCCGGTAGGTAAATAAATAATCAGTAAGGTATTGGGCTATTTTATTGTTTTTATTATGGTTATTTTTATTGTTTTATTAATTGTTGTCGTTATTTTTAGGGTTTTTTTCAAATTCGAATAGATATATAGCGAATTCCTTTAATATAGGTGGATTTTTTAGCATTTCTATAGCGTTATAGTACTAATTTTTAGCTCTATTTTGTTTAAATAGGGAGTATTTTATTAACTAATAGCCGTTTTTTTTATAAATAAAGCATTTTTTTTAAAATCGTTATTAATTATTACCCGGGTAAGGTTTAGGTTTATTTCATTATTTTCTTTAAAATAGGGGTTTATAGCTGTTATTATTATACCTTTTATTGGTAAAATTTATATTATTTAGTCTTTAATCTTATAGGTATTATTAATTTATTTTACGGTTTATCGAAATTTATATATTAAATTAAAAGTCTATAAATAGGGCTTCGGACGTCGGTTTTATATTAATAAACGCGTGTTTAAGTTTAAAAATACCGGTATAAATACGTATTACGTTATTATAAAGGTTGATTTCTTTTTCGTAACCTTTTTTAAGTATACGTTAAATAAGGATTATTTTATCGAATAGTTTTTTTAAAACTTTTATTTTCGACTTATTTAGGCTTAAATTTCGAACCTTAGTATACGTTATAGTAGTTTAATTAGTCCAATAATAGGTATAGTTAAGGTTTATATTAAAATAGGTATAGATTTAATTATATATTTCATCCTAATAATAATTTGGATCAATTTTATTAATAAAATAAACCTCGATATAATTTGTAAGGATATTCGGGAAAATAGCGTAGTATTAATCCTTAATAATATTAAGTTTTTGGTATATATTAATAAAAATTTTTACCTTATTTTTTAATATATTATACGGTTTACCCGTATAGTTATAGGTTGATTTTTATGCCTTTTAAAAGGCGATATACGCGTTAAGCTTGATCGTACCGTTATATATAATACGTTAAGGAAAAAGTTTATATACCTAGCTACCGTAAATAGGTAAGGCTTAGTTCTTTAATATAATCGATAAGGTATAGGGGCTTTATAAGTTAAGGATAGGTATAGGTTTTTAATTATTAATAGATAGGGTATTTATTATTCGGAAGTCAGATATCGGGATACCCGTTATATTCCTATCGGGGGTTATAATCTATATATCCGGTACGTTTATAGTACGGGAAGGTTAATATATAAATATAAAGGTAGGGGATAATAATGTTATAGGTAATTAGGTAGCTATTAATATAGGGTTTAGGGTATTTCCTATATTTAGATTATTTATTATAAGCATTTTTAGGAGTTTTGTTATATTGCTTTCTTTTTTTAGTATTTTAACTTCGTAATTTATAAAAGCTTTAATAAGTTCTATTTTAAAATAACGGTTAACTATTTCAAAATGGTTCTTTTTTTAGTTTTGGAAGTTATTTTAAAAAAGTTTCAATATTTGTTAATTATAAAGTCCGAATATATTATAAGTACCTATAGCTTTACTAACGTAAGTCGAATAGTGTTTATAATTTTATAGGGGGTTTTTCGGATCGACGTTTATATTAAAAAATTTTAGGTATATATATGTTTTTTATAGTATTATAAATAGTTATAATCCCTCCTATATTTTTTTATATATAATGTTATAATATAAATCGGAATCCGAAAGTAGATAAACGTTTATTAGATCGGCTATTATTAATAGGTAGATCGATAGGGTTATCGATGGGGTTATTTAGGTATAATAGAAATTAATAGAATAATAGGAGGTAGTGGGGGTTAATAGAATCGATAGGGTCGATAAAAGTAATGGGAAATGTTAAAATATGTCGAAATCCGATAGAAAACGAAATCGTCGACGCTTAGAATATAGGGGTATTTAGCTATAGGTAGGTAAGGTAATAGGTAGTCCGTTTAGGGTATACGGTATTTTTTAAATAAAAAAGTTTACAACTTTATAAACCTATCGATTAAAATGGTTTCTTATAGCGCTAAATATATAAATTCCCTTCTTTCGGTAGGAAAATAAAGTCTTCGATCCTTTTATTATATAATTGGCTGTTTTTAAATAGGATCGCGGGATAGGGTCGGATTAAATATAAAAGCCCGCCTTAATTAAGGCTGCGATTTATTTCTTTACCTTTACTTATTTATAATTGCCTTTATAACTATTAATTAGTATTAGATAGCCTTTATTATATGTACGTATAGTATTATAATAAAATCGCGATTTATGGTAATAATTTATTATTATTATATTAAAAGGTAAAAGTTATAAGCTGTAGTGGTAGGGATTTAATTACCACCACTAAAGTCCCGCAGGTCACGTGACGTAGTTACGTGACCACACTAAACCTAATCTAAACTAGCCTACCATGGATTTAACTGCAATAGTTTAACTGCAGTGGTTTAATAGCAGTGGTTTAATAACTACTTTTTATATTAAACTATAACTGGCTTTCTGTTTTTATTGAAATAAATATAGCGGTAAAAAGCCTATAACTTAACCACTTATAATTAACTAGGCCTAAATAAAATAGGAGGCTTAGTTAACTATAAGGTTAAAAAGGAAACGCGTAAATACTAAATCAGGCATTGGAAATAAGTACTTATAATACTAAAATAACAGTAATATACTAGCTAGCCGAATAAATAACGACGCCGGAATATTATTAAACCTATATAATATTTAAAAGAAAATCCCCTATAATAATAACGGGAATCGACTTAAATATTATTACTGATAAAGAATCAAAGATGTGTGAAAAGATGATGTATTAATGGATGAAAAAGATGGAGAGAAATCTCCACCTTACAGCTTCTTAAAAAAGCAGCATGCTTATCTAATCTATTAGTGTCACCCACACAACCTAGTGTGGTCCGTGCACGGTGGTCCGTGCACATCCCCATGTAACAATGTATCAATTACTATAATAATAAAATATATCTTATTAATAAGTACCTTAAAAAACTACTATTAAACGCTACTATTAATAGTATTAAATAAAATAATAGCTATTTTAAAAGTAAAAAACGCGGAGGCCGATTTTAAAGGGAATAAAAAAAAGCCCTAGCTTTATAAATACCTTTATAACTATAAAGCGTAACTTATTTATAAAGGTAGCGATACATTTTTATATTAGCATTAATATTAATATAATTAAAGAATATATACCTATTTATATTAATATAAACTCTTATATTAAAGTAAATTATATAAATTATATATTTATAAAATAGGCGAAACTTTAATAAGTTAAACTTATAGCGCCTTTTTTAAAGGTTATTAATAACCTTAAATACCTTAACTATAGGGTATACCGTATACTTATTGTTAGATGGCCTCTATTATATGTACGTATAAATTACGATAGAATCGCGATTTGTGGTGATAATTTATTATTGTTAAATTAAAAGGTAAAAGTTATAGGCTGTAGTGGTGGGGATTTAGTTACTACCACTGAGGTCCCGCAGGTCACGTGACGTAGTCACGTAACCACGCTAAACCTAATCTAGACTAGTCCACTATAGATTAACTGCAGTGGTTTAACAGCAGTGATTTAACACCTATTATAGCTATTAATAATAAAAGTGCTATTTACACTTTTAAACGGCTATATATAGCGATTAACCGAAACCTATAAGCTTATAATAGCCCTATATTATTATTTATAACTATATTAAAAAACTACCGGATAATTTTAAACCTATACGTAAAAAGGTAATAGTTTAAGGTTAAAAAAATAGGTTATAAAATCCTATTATTTAAACGCTTTATTAAAACCTATAGAAATTAGGCCTAAATATTTATTATTATTACCCTATAAAAAAAAGTTCTATTATTTAACAAAAAGGTAGTATAACTATAACGTAAAAAAGACCTTTCGGTAAAGTTATAACCCTTTTTAAACGTTTTTAATTATAAAAAAGTAGGCCTATTACCTTAATATTAAAAGGCCGACTATATTATCGATTTAATATAGGGTAAATTACCTCTTTATAGGCTTATTTATCTATTAATTTAAAATAAACTTAAAATATTATAGAAATATATAAAAAAAAACCTAAAATTAAAACAAATCCGGCCCTTTAAAAGCCCTATAAATGCCCCTATTCTATTTATTCCGAAAAAAGATAAAAGCTTAAAACTTTATATTAACTATAAGGGTTTTAATAATATTACGATTAAAAATCGCTACCCTTTCTTACTTATTTCGGAAATTTTTAATAGGATTATAAGGGTAAAATACTTTTTTAAAATCGACCTTAAAGATATATATTACCGTATTTATATTTAAAAAAGCAATAAATAAAAAACGGCATTTCGTACCCGTTATAGCTATTATAAATACTTAATAATACCTTTTAAATTAACTAATACCCCAGCTATTTTTTAAAATTATATCTATTAAGCGCTATACGGGCTATTCGATATTTTTTATATAGCGTATTTAAATAATATCCTTATTTTTTTTAAAAGATAAAGAATTATATACCTAACATTTTTACTAGGTATTAAAGCGATTTTATAGCGCCGAGCTTTATATAAAGTTATTGAAATATACCTTTTACTAAAGTAATATAAAGTTTTTGGAATTTATATTTTTAAATAAAAATATATCTATAAACCTAAGCCGTATCGATACTATTTTAATTTAATAATAGCTATAAAACTATTATAAAATATAAATATTTTTAGGCTTTTATAATTTCTATAGGAAATTTATAAAGGGTTATTTTCGTATAATAAAACCCTTAAATAACCTTTTAAAAGATAGCTAAAACGGCAGAAAATTAAATAAAGTAAAATTAAATAATAAAGAAGCGATTACGTTTCGCTAACTCCGCAACATTTTTATTAAAGCTTTTTTATTATAATACTTTAACCTTAAATTACCCCTACGCTTAAAAATAAATATATCCGATTATGCGATATTTAGAATCCTTTTTTAATTAGGTAAATGCGGGCTATATTACCTCGTTACGTTTTAATTACGTAAGTTTAAAGGTATTAAGTTTAATTATAATATACTAAACTAAAAAATAATGGCGATTATAAAGTCTTTTAAGTATTAGCGGCATTATAAAGTAGTAAATATACTGTTAAAATATTATCGGATTACTGAAACCTTGAGCTATTTATAAAGTAGTTAAAATTAAATAAAAAGTAGATCCGTTAATATATATACCTAGCCCCCTATAATTTTATAATTAAGCATTATAGCGGAAAAAGTAACCCTATTAATAAGCCGTCGAAAAGGCTAAATTATATTTAAAATAAAGGGCTAAAAATAAAACTCTTATTTATTATAAAGGCTAAAATAGTAAAACTTTAAAATCTAAGTATTAACCTCCCTATTAAAGATTATAAAGCATTTAAAAGCCTTACTGCTAGTTTGTATTTAAATAAGGGTAAAACTAACTAGCTAATATAAAAAGCCGTAAATCCTAAAGGATTAATATATGCGAATTAAATATTATTCCGCTATTATGTTAATAAAGCAATTATATAAGAAATAGTTTATAATATAAACGCATTTAATAGTTTAAAAGATTTATTAGGGCGTATTTAAAATATAAATCTTAAAATATGCCGGCGGCGAAAGGAATTTATACCGGGTATAAAAAATAACTCCGACTTAATATAGTTAATAAGGAATAATAATCTCTTTAGGTTTAAGGATTATATATTCGTATTAACCGAATAAAGCGTTAAAAAGGAATTAATAACGCAATACTATAACGACCCTTTAACGGGGCATTTTGGAATAAAAAAAAACCCTCGAATTATTATTAAGGAAATATTATTAAAAAGGTATAAATATAGATATAACTGAATAAATTATAGGGTATAAGGTATATTACGGAATAAAAGCCCTTCGATATAAACCTTATAGCGAATTATAGTCGTTACCCCTACCAATTTATTTTTAAAGGGAACTAATAATAGATTTTATTATAAGGTTACCCCTTATTTAATATTAGGGATAAAAGGTAAACGCTATATTTATAACAATAAACCGGTATATAAAAATAGCGGTATTTTTTTTTAATAAATATAAAAATTATAGCGCTAGAATTAATAAAGCTATTTTATAAAAAAATAAAGTTAAAATACGGGTAATTTAGTAGCGTTATATTAAATAGGGGGTTAATATTTATTAGCGATTTCTAATTAGCCCTATATTATTATTTTAAAATATATAAAAGGCTATTAACGGTATACCACTTATAAACCGACAGATAAATAAAAAAGGTAAACTAAATATTAAAATTTTACCTATAATATTATACCGGTATAAAGTAAACAAATTAGGCTATAATTTTAAGCGAAATATAATACGCTTATAATAATACCCGTAATAAAACTATAGGTCTATTACCCTTTATAGCCTTAATAAATTACTACCTTATAATAAATTCCGATATTATAAACGACTTTCTTAAAAAAGGGTAATAAGGCGTAAAAAATAGGATCTAAAAATTAAAAGAACTTTATAATACGGCGAAGCAATATTAGTAATATACTATTAAAACGCGTATGAAATACTATAATAACTATTATTAGTTAATATAATTTAAAAAAAGGAGCTTAATAGGGCTATTTACCCGGAATTTTAAGCTAAAGGGAATAAGCCTTAAACTTATATCTAAATATATTAAACCTTTTAAGGTATTAAAAAAAGTCGGAACGGTAATATATCGGTTAAGCTTATTAGCTAAATACGTATAGCTTTATAATGTCTTTTTAATTTTACTATTAAAACCTTAACCCTTAAAGAAAAAAATTAAACCAAATACGTACCTATAAATATTAGATTTAAAAGATAATAATAAAGAATAGGAGGTTGAAAAAATAATCGATAAGCGTCGCTATAATGGGGAAACGCTATATTTAGTAAAATAAATAGGTTAGCTATCGGAATATAACCAGTAAATAGCGGAAAAGGACATATAAAACGCCAGCTAAAAAGTCGAAAAGTATAAAAAAAGCTAACGTAAAAAGGATATAAAAAAAGCGCAGCAGTTATCGCATAAAATTATAGCAAAAAAGAGAGGTTCTTTATAAAAGTAATAAAAGTAAGTAAAAAATAAAATATAAAATTAACTAAGCTAAGCGGCCGGAAAATTATAAAAATAAAAAATTCCCGAAAACGAAATAATAATAAAATATAACGGAAAAATAGCGGTAAATAAAGTTTTAATAATTTTAAATAAAAACCCGTAAGTTATACTATAAAAAACCTATTATAATAAATAAAAACTTAATAAAAACCTAATAAAACGATATATAACGATATATATAATAGCAGTAAAACCTTAACCATTCCTAAATATACTATTAAGTAATAAAATATTAACGTAATAATATTTATTAATTACCGGGAACCGAAAAAAACTATACTTAATTAATAGCGAACCGAATTAAAGCTAAATATTATTATAAGGTGGCCTTTATATCGGAATAAAAGGCTTTCTTTATAGCTAATTAGGCCGAGAACTTAATATTTCCTACCTATAAGCAGTAAGCTATAGCTATATCCTATTTAATAATTTATTAGGCAGTTTAAAAAGGCGAAACGTTAACGTATTACTAATAAAATAATAATAAAATAAAATACTTATAACATTAAAACTAAAGCGAAAATAATAACTTAATAAATAAGTTTAGCGGGTATTAATTTAAACGTAATACTAATTATTTTACTATTTATAACCTAGCATTAAATTAGCTATATATAAACGGGATAATAGTATTAACCGAACGCTTTTTTTTAATATTGCTAATTCTTTAAATAGCCCGGTATTGCTTTTTTATAATTTTAAAGCCGGTATAAAAACGGAATACGGCGGCGGTAAAATCCTCTTAAAAAGGCTTAGGGAACTGGTAAATAGTTAATTTATCTGCATTTTATACAGGGTTTTTTTATGCGTTAAAAACGGGAATATAATACAGCCTTATTTAATCGAAATAAATAAATACCGTAATAGTATTACCTTTTATACTAGCCGCCGGCTAAAAGTCGACTTATTAATAAATAATTAATATATTATTAATATAACACTACCGGGACGCCGTATTTAGGCATACTCTTTATATTAACGCTTATAAAACGTACATTTAGTTGATATTAAGGAAATAAAAACGTAATATATTAAAAACTGCTTATAAATAAAAATAGAAAAGTTCTTTAATATATGCTAAAAACAGATTATATAAGCCGGTTTATTTAAAACCGGCGCGGCGAAATTTTTATAAGCGCGGAAAAATATAATCGAAGCGGCGTAATAATAATAAAAAGCCGAAAATTGTTTATTTTTAAAAAATAACTTAATAAAACCGAAAAATGTAAGTAGAAAAAATAAAAAGGCAGCGTAATAATAATAATAAGATGCCTAAAAAAAAAGAAAAAAAAAGGGGGGGATTATAGATTAAAAAAGGGTATTAATATATGGTATATATTATAATACAATAGCAGGATACACATATTACGGTTATAAAATAACCCCGGGGTAACCGGGAAACGACCGGACCTACTTATTAACTATTAACTTTAAAATTACCGGACCTACCTTATTAATTGGCACCCAGGACGGCCGCCTTTTAAAAAGGGGGATAATTATTATACCATAATAACACTTATATTAATAAAGCATGCTAGTACTTTATTACTTTTATAATATATACGTAAAGCGTATGCATTAAAAACTTTTCTCTCCTTTTTTCCTTAAGAGTTAGTTTTATAATATATATAATTACCACCTAGCTTAATTAAATTTAATAAGTTTTAATAATTAACTAAACTAATTATAGTTAGTTTTACTTAATACTTTAAAAAACTATAATTTAGTTAGTTTTTAATTTTAAAAACTATAGTTAGTTTTAATTAACACCCTAACTAAATTAACTAATTAAATTTTCAACCCTATATATAAAGTATATGCTTTAAATTTAAAGTTCGGAATCGGCGCCGATTAATGCTATACTTTTTAGCCTTAAAAATAACCGGAAAGGCGGGCTAATCCCGAATTTTAAATGTATAGGCTATAATTAAAGCTTAAATTAAGAAGCTTTATATTTGCCGCTTAAAAGGTTATAAATAATATATAAGACATTTTTAAATTAGCCGCGATTAATATTAAAGTTTATATGGTTTATAAAAACTATTAAAGAAAGCTGTTTATAAAGTTTAAAAATAATCAGATAAGGTTTAAATTTATAGCATTAGCATTTATTTTTATTAATATATATAATGCGGATGCTTTAAAACTAACCATTTAAAAATAATTAACCCTAGGCTTTATAAACGCTGTATTAGGTTAAAAAAACAGATTATAAAAGTTAGGAAAAATAGCATAAGTTTTATATTAACATAAATAAATTTTATATAACTAGTTAATTATTATTATATTAAAGTGGTTTTATATAATATGTGCGGTTATATAACTATTAATTAAGTGACTTAAGTAATATAATAACAGTATATATATATATATATATTTACTTAGATTTCTTACTTGTATTATATAGTTTTTTAAGTAAGCAGCGATATTTAACACTTACTTTATATTTAATTCATTTACTTTTTTACCCTTTATTATTAATTAATTCCACTTAATTTTAATTAATTTTTATTAATCCATTTGCATTTATTATAGTAATTATTTCACCTATATTATTACTATTAAGCAGTTAACTCTCCCACTTATTATTATATAAGCACTTTATTTTATTATTTTATTTTAATACTTTAAGGAATATTGAAATGGTTTTATATAATATGTGCGGTTACGTAACTGTTAATTAGGTGACTTAAGTAACATAGCAGCAGCATATACATGTGTATTTAGTCAGATCTTTCGCTTTTACCATATAGTTTTTTAAGCAAACAGCAACATTTAATACTCGCTTTACATTTAATTCATTCACTTTTTTACCTCCTATTACCAGTTAATTCCACTTAATTCCAGTTAATTCCTGTTAATTTATTTACACTTATTATAGCTAGTTGCAGCCGTACCTTTATTATAGCAGTTATATTACCTTTTTATTACTATTAGGTAGTTAGCTCTTCCATTACTTAAAGACCTATTATTATATAGGCATATTACACTTTATTTTGTTTTAATACTTAAATATATAAATTAATTAAACCCCCGGTAATATAACTATTTAATTTAAAGGTTAAAATTAATTAACAGCTATTAAAATAGTAATTATAAATAACGAATTAAGTTAAATTAAGTTTTATATTATTAATATACATAATTAAAAAAGGTATATATATAATTATTAAATAGATTAAATAAGTAGGGATTTATATAAATAATATATAAATTTATAAAGTAATAAGAGCCTAAAATTATTAAACCATATAACTTATAAAAAATTAATAATTTTAACACTTAGTATTAAAACCTAGGCTTATTATATACTATATATTAATGGCTATTAGCCGCCGTATTTTTAGCGCTATATTATTATATTATTCCCTTTTCTTAATATAAAGCGTCCCGATTTGTTAATCTTTTATTAACCTAGTCCTAATAACATTTACTTAGCATTAGTTACCAAATATTAAAGAGTATTAATTTAATATATTAACCCTTAAGGACTTATATATATATATTGCCTTATAAACGGATTAAATTACGTATTTAAGGCATTTAATATAACTAATAGCCACCCTATATACGCGCTTTATAAGCCTAATAAAAAAGGCATCCGATCGGCGCTATACGCTTAATTTAAACCCGACCCTTTAATAAACCCACTAAATATTAGAATAATATAAAATAATGGGAACCTAAAACCACTAAACCACATAACCTATAAAAAATCAGCAATTTTAACACTTAATATTAGAACTTAGGCTTATTATATACTATATACTAACAGCTACTAGCTGCCGTACGTTCGGCGCTATATCGTTATAAAATCCTATTAAAGGATTTTTTTTCTTTTTATTTTAATCTTTTAATAATACATTTATTTTCACCTTAAACTTACGTATTAATTATAAAAGCTTTTATTTTATTTTTTACTATTATTATAAAATATAAATAAGCTAAAAGCTTATTTTAATAACGTCCTTAACGTTATTATAAAAAGTAACGGAAAATAATTTTAAAAATATAAAAATAAAAATACCCCTTTTTTTATATTAGCCGTAATAAATTAATTACTTACTTTATTAAAGTGGTTTTATATAATGTAAGTGGTTTATGTAAGCCAGATTAACTATTAATATACGAAGGTTTTTCATTTTTATACCTAGCTAGCTATATATCTGAAGTATTATATATACTTAATAGTAACTAAAGCTATTCGTTTTGCTATTAATCTCTTAATATACGTGCTATTTAAGTGATTCCATTATTACCAGCCCTATAGGCTGGTATTACCTCTTTACTACCGTTAGGTAGTTAGCTTTCCCACACCACACCTTGTTTTATTTTATTATAAAAGCCGAATTATATTAATTATATAATTAATTCGGGTATTAATAAATTAAAAGGTTATATAATATATTAAAAGTAACTGGATATAATAATATATTATAGTAATAGGTTTTTAAATAACATTAAAAGATTATTAAATAAGTAAATCCTAGCGCTAAAAGCGCTAAAAAATAAAAAAAGGTTAATTTAAAGATTATTTTAATAAAAAAGGATTTTGTAACCTTAATATAAAAAAACTATACCTTTTAATTTACACCTTTTATTTAAAAAATCACGGCATTATATAAAATAATAATTACGAATATAGTTTTACTTAAAACTATAATATAATATTAATACGTCGATTTTTAAAGAGATTTAAAATTTTTACTATTATTGTTAAACTTATCATTTTACCCTTTAAAGGTTTAGATTTTCGATCCGGGATAAATATAATTTTAACTATAAAGTAGTAATTAATGTTATATATTTTAATAGCCGAAACGTACTTTATATTATTAATACGGCTATATTATTTTAAATAGTAATATTTTTAAAGTTTATATTAATTAAAAATATATAAAACCTACTTTATAAGTGTTAAATTTATATATATTAAAGCCCTTTTAATATTATTGCTTATAATCCCGATATAAACTTCGCTTTTAAGGAATTTAAAAATAACGTATAAATTATCGGCGTTACTTATAAAAAAATACTTATTAAGGCTTATTAAGTAATAGGAAAAATCGAAAAAGTATATAAACCTTTAAAACGTATTTATAAAATCTATTACGGTGGTGGTTTAAGCTTAAAGTGGTGGTTTAAATTTAAAGTATTATTATATTAGGTGTAATTATATATGTATATAAACCACCTATATATATTTTATTATTAGTAAAATAATTAACTTAAGGAAAAAAAGAAAAAAAAGGAAATCTTTAAGCACTTAGATGGGATTTATAAAGTTTATAAGTATATATAGGTGGATTATATACACATATAATTACACCTGGTATAATAATACTAATAATACCTTAAATTTAAACCACCACCGTAATATAAGGCCGGGAATAATAAAAAAACCGACATAAAAACCTATAACGGCCCTTAAAGAATAATAGTTTATAAAAAAATAAAATAAACCCCGGAAGTATTTTATAATAAACCTTATTATAAACTATATTTTTATTACGTATTATACGTTTAATGTATTCCTATTATATAAAAAAAGAAACCGATTTTGAACTAGCAGTTAAGCTAAAGCGAAATGGAGTTATTAAAGCCTTAAGAAAACTATTTTAAAAGTTAAATACTATAAAAATTAATAACCTTATTATTTAAAGAGTATTTAAATTCGTAAAATTCGATTAAATATATATTACCGAAAAGATTTTTAATATATAATATATATAAAAGATTAAAGGAAAAATAACTAAACTATACGAAAAATTATGTTTAATTATTTAAAGCTATAAAGAGGAAGGAAAGGAGCTAATTTTAACGTAGTTATTAATTATTTAATAAATAAATTAACGTTTAATATTCGTATTAATACCTTTATTATGTAAAATTTATAATATAAAAGGGGAATTATGTATTATGTAGTTTTAAAACTCTGGCTAAAGTAAAGGAGTTTTAAGGGTTAATATAATCCGGGGAGTTTTATAAAATCCCTAAAATATACTGGAGTTTATAACACTTTAAGGATTAAAATGCAGTATAAATAACTATAATATAGTAATAATAAGGCTATAAAATACTAAATAGTATTAATATAATAAAATAAAATAATTAAAAATTTCCCTTTTTTAAAAAAAGTGCGAAGGATTAAAGGATTTATATATAGCCTTAAGCTTTAGTTTTAATAACTAAATAAAGCTATATAATGTTACCTTTAGTTTTATTATAAAGAGTTTTTTAAAATTAAAGGAAAATAAACTTAAAAAAGCCGAATTTTATATAAAACTAAAGATAATATTTACTATTATATAGGAAATCGAATTTAATAAAGGCCGGATTTAATTTATAAAAAAGGATATAATATTTATTTAACGTGGCTAAAGTTAATAACTATGAAAAATTAATAAATTAATAAATAACGTATTATAATAATACATTACTTAACGTGCTATAGGGGTATATATAGCCTTTATTTATTAGCCGGAATCATTTTTCGACCTATTAATAATAATATAAGTTATAAAGTTAATAAAAAAAGATATTAACGCCTTAAATAATTAAATTAAGTAGTAAATAAATTATTAAACCACTGCTATTAAACCACTGCAGTTAAATCCATAATAAGCTAGTTTAGATTAGGTTTAACGTGGTTACATAACGTAGTTACGTAACTTACGGGACCTTAGTGGTGGTAATTAAATCCCCATTATTACAGCTTATAACTTTTACCTTTTAATATAATAATAACAGATTATTACCATAAATCGCGATTTTATCGTAATATTATACGTATATATAATAAAGCCCATTTAATATAAATAACCTTATAAAAAAACTAAAATATATACTGAAATAGTTTTATATAATGTAAATGGGTTATATAAATTAGATTAATTATTAATATACGGAGGTTTTTTATTTTTATATTTAGCTAATTATTTATTCTTAATATTATATATAATCGATATAAATTTAAGCCATTTATTTTACTATTAATCTTTTAATATATGTGCTATTAGCGTAATTCTATTAATATTAACTTATAAAGTTAATATTACCTTTTTATTATTATTAAATAGTTAGCTTTTTTATTATTTAAAAACTTATTATTATATAGGTATAGTTACGGTGGATCCCCTATCAGGTCACCTGACCTGATTAGGTAATCTCCGTACATAATAGGTAGCTAGGTTAGTGGGTTACGAATAACTAACCCACGTGCCCACGGGGCAACCCACTAACTTATTTAGTATAAACTCCATAGTGTAAGATGGGTTTCCTCCCCATCTTGTTGTAAATTCACATATGGTACCTATACTAAAGCCCTGCCTCTTGTAATAAAAGCCCAGACGTAACTGGTATACTATACCTTATTATATTTTAATGCCTTTAAACCTAAATAATATTAAGTTATTTATTTTTATAAATAAATTATTTACGAATAATAAAAACCTAAGTTTTTAACTGGGATTTATTATTATATTAATAATTAAAAATCGATTAAATATAAGTTTTAAAATTTACGGTAATATAATTTACTAAAACTAATAAAGAATTAAAAATGTGTTGAAATAGATACGCAGGTTATGAGTGTGTATATTAGTTATATTAATGATAATAGTAGTAAAAGAGGTATTATAGGTAGGAGGGGATATCCTCCTATATAGCCACTGGTATAGGGCGTCCTCCAGCCACCTGTATATTGCATACCAGCCACCAGATATTCTAATAAAATGTATATAAAAAGATAATGTATTAATGGATAAAAAAATGGAGAGAAATCTCCACCTTATAGCTTTTTAAAAAAGCTATATGCTTATTTAATTTATTAATATCACCTATATAACCCAGTGTGGTCCGTGCACGGTGGTCCGTGCATATCCCTATATAATAATATATTAAAAACTTAATTAAATATAAAAAAGTTATTAAAAATATATTAATAAATAAACTATATAGTATAATTTTAAATTTTAATAACGCTATTATAATTAATATAACGATTAATTAAATTAATAATACCTTTAAATTATTATAAATACCTATAATTATTTATATAAATTCGAAATTACTATATAAATATTTAATTAAATTAGGAATAATATTAAAAAAAAGGTTAATAATTAACGTAATGCTATTTTAAAAGTTATATAAACGATAAGAAATCTTAAAAATTAAGTAAATAAATAGTAAAAATAATCCATCGGATATATTTATAAAAAAACCTCGAATTTAGCCCTTAAAAAGCTGATTTTAACGAATCGACTTACAGTATAAATCGAAGCCTTTATTAATAAAACTATTATATTATAAAGTAAAATAAAGTAACGTTATAGGAATAATATAACGTTACGTAAGTTATATAATAAAAGGTTACGTATAAAAAAATCGGGTTATTTATATAAAAGGAAAAAGGATAAATTTAACGCTAAAAAACGCGTTTTTAACGATAAAAAATAAAAAATATCCAGTATTAAACTATTATAACTAATTTAAATAAGTGATATAAGGCATTAAAGGAGGTGCGTATATTAAAAGTATAGTTTAAATTAAATAAAAGATTAAATAATAGAATTTTACATTTAAATATAGCTATAAGCTGTAATTAAATATAAAATCTCGATTTTTTTAATAAATATCACTTTATCCCTATACCTTATATATTAATAAGTTAATTTAAATTAGGTTTAATATAGTTATATAATTACGTTATATAATTTATAAAACCTTAATAATAATAACTTAAACCCCTATTATTATTGCTTATATTTTTTACTTTTTAATAAAATAATAATAAATTATTACCATAAACCACGGTATTTTATCGTAATTACTAATATAACTTCGATATATATATATATACGCTTAATAAGGTAGATTTAAATAACTGTATTTATGTTAAACCACTGCTATTAAACCACTATAATTAAATTACTGCAGTTAAATCCATAATAAGCTAGTCTAAATTAGGTTTAGCGTGGTTATATAACGTAATTATATAACTTATAAAACCTTAGTGGTGGTAATTAAATCCCCACCACTGCAGCTTATAACTTTTACCTTTTAATATATAATAATAATAAATTATTACTACAAATCGCGATTCCATTATAATACCGTACGTATATATAACAGAGCCGATTTGATAATTTACTTAAAGGGGAAAAGAAAAGGGTTTCCTTTTTATATATAAAAGTAATAGCTAAATAAATCAGTGGCTTTAATAGCTAGCTAACTAATTTAGTTAACTAATTTAACTGGTAAATAATTTAAAAATAACCCTTAATATATTAAAGTAATTTTATATAATGCGAGTGGTTTACGTAAGCCAGATTAACTATTAATATATGGAGGTTTTTTATTTTCATACCTAGCTAGCTACCTATCCCGGAATACATACACTCGATATAAACCTAAGCTATTTGTTTTGCTATTAATCTCTTAATATACAAGCCATTTAAGTGATTCTATTATTACCAGCCCTATAAGCTGGTATTACCTCTTTATTACTATTAAGTAGTTAACTTTCCCATTTCTTAAAGACCTATTATTATATAGGCACACCACACCTTATTTTATTATAATATACGTATTAAAGCCTATTTAATATATTAAAATATACCGTTATAAAATTAATAATTTTTATAACTATTTAAAATTATATTATTATTATATTTATTATAATATATACATATTTAATATTAAAGTAGTATTACCTAATAAGGTTAGGTGTTATTAATTAACAGTAAATTTTTAATCGCCTTTTATATATAATTAGTTAAAAAAAGCACTTCCTTTTACTTTAATTAGTTATATGTCACTATTTAATTACTTAATATACATTTATTTTTACGTTAATTGCTGAATTTAAGTTTTATTATAATCGTTTTTTAGTTATAGGCCTATAAAGCTTACAGTTATTATAATATATAAGTGGCTTTTATATATATTTATATTTATAACACCCGATATATTATATAGCTTTTGTTAAATCACTGCTGTTAAACCACTGCAGTTGAACCACTGCAGTCAATCCATAGTGGACTAGTCTAGATTAGGTTTAGCGTGGTCACGTGACTACGTCACGTGACCTGCGGGACCTCAGTGGTGGTAACTAAATCCCCACCACTACAGCCTACAACTTTTACCTTTCAATTCAACAACAACAGATTATCACCACAAATCGCGATTCCATCGTAATTCGTACGTACGTACAATAGAGGCCATCCAACAGCTTTACTTAATCATTATAATTAAAGCTTAAAGCCGTATATAAGTCCTTTAATTTTTCGTACTTTTTAAAAAAAGGGACATTTTTAATTATTTTATTTTATTATATTAATACTATTTAGTATTTTATAGCTTCGCTATTATTATATTATAGTTATTTATATTGCATTTTAATCCTTAAAGTATTATAAACTCTAGTATATTTTAGGGATTTTATAAAACTCCCCGGATTATATTAACTCCTAAAACTCTTTTACTTTAGTTAAAGTTTTAAAACCACGCAATATAATGCCACTTTAATATTTATATTTAAAACGTTTTTATTTTTTTAATTTTTATAAAATTAAAATAATAAATATTAATAAAAAATATATAACGTTTATAATAGCACTTATTAATGTAGCGGCGTAATTAAGTAATTATTATTATTATAATAAAATAATAAAAATGAGGAAAAGAAGGAGGTTTAGGTATATATAGCTATATATAGATGTGGTAAAACCTTTACCTATTTTTTATTTTATTTAATCGATATTAATATATAACTATAAAGTTATAGCAGTAAATAAAGTACGCTAAAACTACTATTATAATAACGTTTATTATTATTATATAAAATTATCGGAATTATTATAAAATAAAATAAAATTATAACTATTTATATTTTTAATTATTTATAAAAATATATTATCTATAATTATAAAGTTTTAAAAATTAAAAAACCTAAATACCTTTAAAAATAATAATTTCGAAATATTTCGGATTAATAATAAGGCTAATATATTATTTTTTTTATAGTTTTTCTTTTAATATTTTATAAACTTTTATTATTTAACTAATAAAAAATAATAGCTGAACGCCTCTAAGTCAGAATCCATGCCAGAACGCGGTGATACCTCCCACACGTTGTAGATGGATACGAATAGGCTCCGGCCTCGCATCTTAGCCGGCGATTAGTCCACCGGGCTGGAAGTGGTCCAGTGGTATTTCGCGTATTATAATTTTAACACGAGTGGGATTAAATCCTTTGCAGACGACTTAGCTGTGCAAAAGGGTCCTGTAAGCAGTAGAGTAGCCTTGTTGTTACGATCTGCTGAGGGTAAGCCCTACTTTGCCTCGATTTCTCATATTTTTCACCGGGAGTCCTAGTACCCGAGGGAGTAAGAGGATATCGTCTTATATATTTAATAGCTCTTTGGTTTTTTTATTAAAAGGATTAAGCTGGAAACGTGTATATTTTCTTCACACGACCGTTCCAGGGTAAGCTCTGCGAGGCTTGTCCATTATGCACGGGCATTAAAGCTTGTACAATGCTAAGGGTATAGGGTAAGCCAAGCTACCGGGTAAGTTGCGCCGAGCTTCGTTTGTGTAGGGACATATCGTATGGATCGATTCCAGGGTAGGCGGTCAGCGAGGCCGCGGTGTTATAGTGTACATGACCGCTGTAGTTATAGCGCGCGTGATAGGTGTCTACCCTATAGCAGCCTACCCTATAACGGCTTGAGGCTCACGAGTGCTCCAGGGTAGGTGCAGGGTAGGTATTCTAGGGTAACCGGGTTGGAGAAGTGTTACCCTGTAGGTCTGGCAAACAGTCGAGTTAGCGACTATAGGGTAAGTTGTCACAGAACCTACCCTGTAATAGATACTTACCCTACAGGGCTTACCCTATACCTACCTACCCTGTACTACTCGTGGAGTGGCTAACTGTTATAGGGTAGGTATAGGTAGCGGTTTAGGGCTCGTAGATGCGCTACCCTGTATGCCTGGCACGGTTAAGCTAACTACTACAGGGTAACTGGTCACAGGACTTACCCTGTAATATCTGGACCTACCCTATACTTACCCTGTAGCACTTAGCTGGTGGTAACACTATAGGTAGGGTAGGTATAGGGTAGGTCGTGTGTTATACTTTAACGGCATTCTAGCCGCCGCCGTGTACGCTGCGGCGCCCTAGCCATGATAAATATAACCGCTGCGCTTCCCTCTATCTATCTGGCGACAAAGCCGGCTTGTGAGTCGATTTTTTAAGAACACCATACAAAATAATTTTTCGGAAAATGTTTGTGCGCCACCGAAGCCTCTGAGCCGTGTTTGGGACCCGAACGCGGTCGGTGGGTACCTGAAGGGGGCCACAGCTGTCCCCCGCCAGCACCAGTGTTCGCTGTGGGACAAGCCTACGCCCTATCATACGTGGCTGCCCCCAGCACTCCCTCGGTGCTTAGGCGGGGTTGTGTAGCCCTCGTCGGCGCCTTGGAAGGGGCCCGGGGTAAGGTACAGGGTAGGGCACCCCAAAAGTGGCGAAATCGCCGGGTTAGCTCAGAACCCTTTAGGGGGCGGCGTTTTTTCTGGGCGGTAGTTATAGGGCCGGGCAGCAGGGGGGGACGGGCTCGCCCAAGTCGGCGGGGGCTGCACGGGAGCTACCCTGTAGCTACCCTGTAGTAGGCGACTGGTTACCGGGGAACGCTGTAGCTACGGGGCATTTAGTGTGCCTGCCCACTAAACTTATAGTGGACTCGGGCGGCAAGCGCCCTACAACTACAGCATGTCGGGCGGCACCTACCCTGAAGTACAGGGTAAGTGATCTGGGGACCCTATACTCACAGGGCACTTAGCGGGCGGGTGCCCTATATTGGTAGTGCAGTTAGTGGGCTGACGCCCCGCGGCCGCGTAAAAGGCTGGGACGACCTACCCTGTACTACAGGGTAGGTTGCCCGGCGACCTCGGTAAGTGGGGGTTGGCTAGTGAGCAGGTGCGCTGTATCTATAGGCGACCCGGTGGACGAATACCCCGTAGCTATAGTGGGTTTAGTGAGCGGGTGCCCTGTAACTAAGACTAGGTCCGGGATGACCTACCCTATACTATGGGGATGTAATGCCGTAGGTGCCCAGTCACCAGTCCAGCAAAGGCCGGAACGACCTACCCTATACTCATAGTACAGGGTAGGTACCTCTCAAGGTCGACTGCCCCCCATAGGCCGGCGGGGCTAGAGCTTCGGCACCCCTCCTATACCGTTAAGCCCATCGTGAACAGCGCCTGTCAGCAGTATATCTCAGGTAGTCCCTGCCGACTCTATGGTGGCGTTACGCCCAGCAAGGCCAGAGTGGCCTACCCTATAGCTACCCTGTAGCTACCCTATACCCAGCACTCCCGTACCCGACAACTCGACACCGGGCAATCGTATGACGACGCGGCCAGCACCGCCGTGGCCGCATGAAGCGTGGCTCCCGAACGGTATATATGGTGCGGTTATAACTTCGAAGGTTGTTTGTAATTCACGAAATACCTTTTTTGTCTCGTATTATTCCCGTGCCTTTAGCACCACCGACCCCGGATTCATAGCTGCCTCCCGGTTTCCACCATTAATAAAACCTAAAGCGCTTACTTTCCCGACTATATTATACGCAACTACGCAGCCGTCGTTAAAGGCCGCTCGACGGTAATGCCTGTACCATCATATCGGCCGGGGGGCAGTGCGCGCGGGGACCGTCCCAAAGGTTGAGGGCGCCTACCCTGTAGTACAGGGTAAGTTGTCTGGTGGGCCTATAGCTACAGGGCACTTAGTGGGTTAGGTCGCTGTAAATATAGGCCACTTAGTGGGCTAAGCCACTATAGATACGGGGCAGTTGGGGGGTTACACCACTATAAGTATAGGGCACTTAGTGGGTTATACCACTATAAGTATAGGGCACCTAGTGGGTTTCACCACTGTAAATGTAGGGCACTTAGTGGGCTGGGAGGACCTACCCTGTAGTACAGGGTAAGTTGTCTGGCGACCCTATAGGTATAGGGCACTTAGCGGGCTACACCACTATAGCTGTAGGGCACTTAGTGGGTTATGCCACTATGAGTATAGGGCATTTAGTGGGATTCACCACTATAATTACAGTACAGGGCACTTAGTGGGTTATGCCACTATGAGTATAGGGCACTTAGTGGGATTCACCACTATAATTACAGGGCACTTAGTGGGTTATGCCACTATGAGTATAGGGCACTTAGTGGGATTCACCACTATAATTACAGGGCACTTAGTGGGTTATGCCACTATGAGTATAGGGCACTTAGTGGGCTACACCACTATAGCTGTAGGGCACTTAGTGGGCTGGGACGACCTACCCTGTAGTACAGGGTAGGTCTACTACAGGGTAGGTCGTCACGTGACACCCCATCCGCGACCACCGCCCGGCACACCCACCTCCGCACCGGTGCGAAAAATTCCACAGGCGGCCTGCGGGCATGCAACATATACCATTCGACTCGTCTCGTCAAGAGCTACGCAACGGTGCTAGTTGCATCGCGGTGCACGCATTGGAAGCCGAGATATCCGGGGTTGCCGCGGTTAACCCCGACACCCCCCTAGGGGCGCTCAGTTAAGTGCCAAAAGACCCTTCTAAAAAGTGTCCTAAGTGACCCCCGGGGGGGTTGTTATAGTGGGTTAGGTCCCTTTAGGGACCCTCCGGGTGGCTGCTGTAGGGGGTGGTGCTCACTATTAGTCGGCTATTAAGTCGGTGGGAGGGTGCGCTGTGCAGCGGGAGGGTTACAGAAGGTTACGGGGTGCTGTGGCGGGTCGGTGTGTGGTGCGATTTTGTATGGGATTTTGTATGGGGGAATCGAGGTCTGAATTTGACTAAGTACGAAAAAAATGTGCAGAACCGAACCTAGTTTGTATGGCCGTGAGTCGATTTTTTGAAAATCCCATACAAAATAATTTTTCGGAAAATGTTTGTGCGCCACCGAAGCCTCTGAGCCGTGTTTGGGACCCAAGTGGGGTCGGTGGGTATGTGAGAAAGCGGGAGTCAATCGAGCTTCAGCGCGTCTCCCCCACTATGGGTGTGCGGCTTAGTGATGAGTCGCGCGCTGTGAGCGCTAAAGCCTAGTGCTTATTGCGCTTGCGGCCACTATTACAGTGCGCACTTAGCAGCCTTTACTGCGAACGTGCGCGCTACTGGTAACGGTTCAGTGGTTTGCGGTAGGTAGCTATAGCGACTTGTTCGCCTGTACAC
>JAJJKD010000122.1:0-125549 GCA_022376535.1 Xylariaceae sp. FL0662B
AAAAAATTTTAGGTATATATATACTTTTTATAATGCTATAAATAGTTACGATTTTTCCCGCATTTTTTTATATATAACGTTATAATATAAATCGGAATCCGAAAATAAATAAACGTTTATTAAATCAGCTATTATTAATAAATAAATCGATAGGTTTATTAATAGGGTTATTTAGATATAATAAAAATTAATAAAGTAATAAGGGGTAATATAGGTTAATAAAATTAATAGGATCGATAAAAGTAATAAAAAACGTTAAAATATATCGAAATCCGATAGAAAATAAAATCGTTAATATTTAAAATACGGGGGTATTTAACTATAAATAAATAAAATAGTAAATAATCTATTTAAAATATATAGTATTTCTTAAGTAAAATAGTTTATAACTTTATAAACTTATCGATTAAAATGGCTTTTTATAATATTAAATATATAAATTCCCTTCCTCCGATAAAAAAATAAGGTCTTTAATCTTTTTATTATATAACTGGCTATTTTTAAATGGAATTATAAAATAGGTTAAATTAAATATAAAAGCCCGCTTTAATTAGGATTATAATTTATTTTTTTACCTTAATTTATTTATAATTATTTTTATAACCATTAATTAATATTAAATAGGCTTTATTATATATACGTATAAATTACGATAAAATCGCGATTTATAGTAATAATTTATTATTATTATATTAAAAGATAAAAGTTATAAGCTATAGTAGTAAGGATTTAATTATTACCACGAAGGTTCCGCAGGTTACGTAATATAGTTATATAACCACACTAAACCTAATCTAAACTAGCTTATCATAAATTTAACTGCAGTGGTTTAACAGCAGTGGTTTAACACTAAATGATCCCATTCTTTTTATATTAAATCTAACTGCCGATTTTATTCCTTATTATTTCCATATGCCTTAATAAAATTACAAAAGCTATAAACGGCGTATAGTATATACATTTATATATATATCCCGTATTTTAGTTTTAAATACCGGAAGTTATATAATTCCTTTTAATTTTACGGCTTATTAACGGTTAATCTTTATTCTTTAAAATAATATTAAACCCTATAAAATAAAATAAGGATTCTTTTATTATAATTAAAGCTAGCGTTTTTTAAATAAAATCTATTATTTAATATATAAAATTTCCTAATTAAAATGTTTAATAATAACCGATTATTATATATCGATTTTTTTATTTTAATTAATATATAACTAAAATTTTTATTAAATTTTACTATTATAAATATATTTTAAAAGATTTATTTTTTTTAATTCCGTTACCGGTTAACTTTATTATATAATATAAACGTATAAATATACCTATTATTTATAATACTAATAGCTTTATTAAAAGTATATATTTTCGGATTAAATTTAACCTTTTTAATAACGTAATTATTATTCGATTATTATATAAATATTTAAAATAATTAAACCATTTAAAATAAGGTATATTAAATAATTCTTAATACGATATTTTAATTAATTTTAAATAAATAAATAACGTTTTTTTATAATTCGTTAAAGGCTATTATTTATAAAAATATTATTAACTTTTATTTAGCCGTAATATATTTAATTAATTTATAATAATTTATATAATTTTTAAACTATTTTAATAATTTTTAAATACTATTTTATTTATTAAAAAAAGATCCTTAAACCTTATTTTAAGGTTATTAAATATCTTTTTAATTATTTATCGGTTTTAATTAAAATTATTAATATATTCCGAATAGGAATAATCCTTTAATTTTATTAAAAAATATTAACGTTATTAATTTTTATAAATACGATATATTATAGCTATTATAGCTATTATAGCTATTATAAATACTAAACGTCGATTTATATATATATATTTTAAATACGATTTTTTATAAAATTAAAATAGTTATAGTTAAATAAATATAAATATATTTATTAATTAAAATTATCCCTAATTTAATATAGCTTACTTTTTAAAAAAATAGGCTAAAATCGGGTTTTTAATTGATTTTTTATATTAATTTCTGGATAATTATACTGTTTTTTTACTAATTTTTAATAGAAATATTACTAATATATATAAAAACTAACAATTATTTATATAATTTACGTAATTGTTAGGCTAACTTTATATAATAATATAATAGGTTAAAATTATTACTAAAATAGGTATAAACCGGACTAACTAGCGTCTTAGATTAAAGCTTAAATAATGCCAGCCTAACAGTTGCCAGCCTGCCGATTTGTCGATCAGAGCCTAAAGGGTACAGAGATACCAACGAAGATATGATCTAACTAATTCCTAGGACAAGACTTGAGAGTCTAGACATGTTCATTTTATATGCTGTATGCCTTCGGCCGTTGATAAACTATCTATTAGAGAGAATTCTGACGGTGATATCTCCTGTGAATATTTTTGAGATGTGGCTTTACCATTGAGATTGAAGCAGGTAACTCGCAAAGTGAGGTGCCAAGGTGCCTGGTACGACCCACTCAGTTACCTATTAAATGTAATTGAACACCCACGGAGGTCTATAAGACCTGATATCCACGTAATATAACTATCTCCGTTCCTCCTATTTCAACAATAACGCTATTTGGAATCATTGCCGCCTTGAATCATCAACACTAGAGGGTCATGACTAAGCAGCAATAAGCACTAGTTAATAGCCGCAAATTTCCACTGAGAATGACTCCTTTACATGAATAATTATTGGGTAGTCTTGGCATCACATCTACACCTGACATGTCATTGGCCTGCATGGGTCAAACCTAGCAGTCCACTCGAATATACCGTGGCACAGATCGCAAGCATACATCGATATGCGGGGTGGAAGTCGATGAAGAGCTATTCGTTTCATGTGTCTGCACCTAGTATAATGCCGACAACGTTCATTGTAAGCGTATCAATGAGAGAATGAAGTAGGAGCAAAAAGATATATCCTGAAATGTGTCGATGGAGCTTCTTGATGGCTAAACATGATATCAGATGTCGTTAACTGATTGCAGCTTTCCCCGAAAGGCTATCTGGAAAGGATATTTAACGAGATACGTGGATATAAAAACTTAAAGAACCTCATGGCTCAATATGTAATCTTTATGCAGAGTCACAGTTCATTAGATTCCTAGCCGTACTAGAGAGGGGATAGGTAGGTGGAGATGTAAGCTTGATACAAATCAGGTTTTGCCTTTCATCAACGCAACCATATGGTCTCACTGCATGTTACTCATGTCGCCACATTAGTTTTGACCTCGGATATCCACAACTACTTGAATTCCGAATGCCCGGAAACTTATAGATATCTCCGCATTAAACCTCCTCTCTAAGAGACCCGTAGGTTTCCTCCCCCAAACAGCTGCTCGTTCGCATACCCAATATGTCTTTCGCGAGCCCCATAGCTACTGCCTCTGAGTTCACGAGTCAACAATATGACTTCATCATCTGCGGCGGTGGTACGGCAGGGCTCGTTCTCGCGGGTCGCTTGAGCGAGAACCCTAACATAACTGTGGGAGTCATCGAAGCGGGCCAGTATCTCATCGGTGATAAGTTGGTAGACACTCCTGGCACATTTCTCCAGTTGTTCCATGACGAGAAGTACGACTGGATCATCAAAACTACCCCCCAAGTAGGATTCCAATGCCACATTGATAATCCGCTAATTATCTAATATGTCTGAATAGAAAGGAAATAAGGGTATCGTTCAGTACGTTGCTCAGAATTTTTATATCCTGTTTGGGCATTTATAGGAGCTATACGTGCCTGTAACAAGTCTCCCTATGAACTTCAAAGTTCAAAGTCCCGGGAAATGGCTTGCGTGTTCCAAATTTATCTAAAAAGAGTACCTGTTAACTCCAAATGTGTATAGTCACATGCCTAGGGGTAAACTGCTTGGAGGTTCGAGCGGTATCAATTATATGATGTACGTGTTCTCCAATTTCGGAGGTGCTAAGCTTACGTTCGTAGGTATGTCCGTGGTTCTAAGCAGGACTACGATGACTGGACCGAATTACTAGAAGATCCCTCATGGAGCTCAAGCGAGCTCAACAAATACTTCATGAAGCACGAAACCATGGATCCCATCCCGCCGGAGACGCTGGACCGTTCGACGTTCCCCTTTGTCGCTGATTACCACGGCACGAGCGGGCCCATTCATACGAGTTTCAACGAGCAGAAGACGGAGCTCGAGGATGCCGCCTGCGGCGCGCTCAAAGAAGCTGCGGGGTTCCCTCCCGACCATATGCCAGTCGACCCCTGGAGCGGTGATCACATTGGGTTTTACAGCACGCTCGGGACCGTCGTCCGCGTCGGTGCAGATCGCGGCAAGAGAAGCTACGCCGCGAGGGGTTACTATGAACCCAACAAGAATCGCCCTAACCTCAAGGTCATCTGTAACGCCCTCGTCCACAAGGTGCTCCTCAATGAGCAGAACGACATAGCTACGGGCGTGGAATTCTCACACGAAGGCACAACGTACCAAGTCTCTGCAAAACGCGAGGTCTTGGTCTGTGGCGGGGCCGTCAAGACGCCTCAGATCCTGGAGCTGTCGGGCATTGGCGACCCCAAAGTCTTGGAGGCGGCGGGTATCGCCTGCAAGGTAGAGAACTCTGGAGTTGGCGCTAACTTCCAAGATCATGGTATGGAAAACAGGGTTTTCTTTTCCACATGCCCACCCTCCTTCATACTTCTACCTCTTGATTTGATACACTTTTGTCGCTGGAACTCTCAGGATAGGATATAAATCCCAAAGGCGAACTGTTTACTAACATTGGATTGTGAAGTGTGGTCACCGCTTGTGTACCAGCTAAAGCCGGGAAAATTCTCATCCAACGATGCCTTGTTCGAGCCAGAGAAAATGGTCGCAGCCATCAAACAGCTGGAAGAGCACCAGACTGGGCCGTTCACCTCCATCTCCAGCTTGCAGGGTTTCATACCCTTCGAGAAGCTTGCGTCGGAGGCGGAACTGGCAGATGCCATCAATAGCATTGAGAAGACCCAGGTCCAGACCGAGTTCGAGCGTCGACAGCTAAAGCAGGTGGCGGCACACCTGCGTAGCAACATATCCGCCAATTTACAGGTTATCTTTCTTCCCGCTACTGGATGGTATGCGTAAAAAAATCTCGTGATTGTCAAATACCTACCGTCCTTTCTCGTATATTCCCTCGAGAAACTGCTTTGCGCTGTCACTAACTGATGGCAGTGAGTATCTACAGCAGTTCTGTTGTCCTCTTTGCCTCGGTTTAAACGGGGCGAAGTTTGGGCAGTCCAGGAACTTTCATTATCGTAGGATACTTACATATAGCAGACTTCAAGCCTGGTGTCCCCAACCAGCGGAAGCTATTCCCAGCCCCGGCACCAGGCGTTCCAAATGGCTTCACCCTTGCCATCGTAAATCAGTATCCAGCATCTAGGGGCACAGTCCATGTCACGAACTCCGGTAAGAATCCTTCATCTAACAAAACCTCCATGCTAACAAATAGGCGCCCAGATCCCACCGCACAGCCCGCGGTGAACCCGGCGTACGTGGAGCATCCGGCCGACAAGGCAGTCCTAGCCGCCGGACTGAGGTTCGCTGCGGAGGCGATGAAGACGGCCGTCCTAGGCCCGCAGATCACGGGGCGGCTGCATCCGCCGCCCGAGCTCGACGTCGGCGACCTCGAGCAGGGCAAAGCGGCGGTCGAGGACGTCGCGGTGGGCGCGTACCACGCTTGCGGCTCGTGTGCGATGGGGTCTGCGCTCGATAGCCGGCTTAGAGTCCACGGCGTGAGGAACCTGAGAGTCTGCGACGCGAGCGTCTTCCCGAACAACGTCAGCGGGAACATCCAGGGGACTGGTGAGTAAATTCCCGAGTTCTTTATTTCCCTTTCCGTTACCGTCTCATGAGTGCATATTGCCAAATTGGGAATTTGTGCGAACACATTGTTCCGGAAACATGCATTAGGGGCTCCCCAACCACCCAAAAGCAGTACTTACTGACTCCGGGTGTTGAAGTCTACGCGGTTGCGGAAAAGGGGGCGGATATTATTAAGGCAGATCATGGGATTTAAGCGCCGGGGTAGTTCGGGGGCTAGTTATGAGTATAACACGCGAGCATGAGACTGATTTTGTCTTTCGAGTTGTATTCGGTTGTTACGATCACGGTGATTTCAGTCTGTTCTTACGGGACCCCTGAAGGTTGGGAATGCAATCGACAGTTATGAGGTTGATATTCAGGTCAAGTACTAGGCGAGACTGGAACTTCTTGCTATTTATTATTACTGGTCATTTCATCCAATTGCAATGTCTCAGCTATAGATAATTCAGCTATAGTTAATGTTATGTTTCAAGAAGACAACCTACGCCCTGCCAACCTTGCTGGTTCTACAAAGAATTTAGATACCATGGCGAAAATACTAGCGACTTTTCCGAGAAACAAGTAACTAGACCTTCAGATAACAGGTACTCGGCCATGTCAACATACATCGGTCAATGGCTTGAATTTCAGACGTAGGTGTTGAAATACCGACTTGGTAGAAATTCTGCTAACTCTGATCCTTCTGATTTTCACCAGTAGGGATATTACCCAAAAGTTCTAGCTACATCGATTGAAATAATTTTACTTACCTACCACGACCTCGTAGGTGGCGTGACCAGTCGAAGATGCGCGTAAGTGATACAAAAACACAGAACACGGCGTCGGTAAAGTGGCAGACAGAGTACACAAAAACGACGTTGTATACAAAGGCCCGAAGTATCGTCAAATCACTTCCCAGAAGGGATGGCAGGGCAGCCCCCTTAGGGTGGATAAGCTTCTTACTTTGGCCTCGAGAGCACAGACAAGATACCCAACAGGGCATGCCCATGAGACACGAAGATACGATACGATAGAGGTGTGACGAGCATGTGGAATAGCCACATTCGCCGGTGGGCGCTGCGGTGAAACAGTGCTACGGCCATGTAGGCAGCCTCGTGAAGCTTCCCGAACGGACACGTACCATGATGCAGCGCGGTGGGGAGCGATGCATCTTGTATCTAATACATGAAAAAGAGACGAGTAGATTAGACACGCTGGCTGTAACGTCCCAGGGCTACTTTCTTAAGCTAACCTAATCTAAGTATAAGCCAGGTTAGTCTAGGACTCTGTTAAGTAGGTAATTGGAACAAGAGCAGAAAGAATGCAGCTGAGCCGGGTTCAAGTTGCCTACTTAGCTTAAGATGATCAAATCATTTATGAAATCAAAAGAAAAGTGGTCTAGAATGTTATGCTGTGTTGCATTGTGTGTTGCGCATAAAGCCAAGGAAATAGGTAGAAGAGCACAAGAAAAGGAGGCAAAATAAAGGCAGACAGGAGAAGTCGGGCTGCCGGGGCTGACAATTCGACAATTCGACAATAAGAGATTAGTCATCACGTGATGGCATCGTCAGATCGTCAGCTGTATGTACGGATCTGATAGCTTTAGGAGGTGTAAGGATGATGGTGGGCTAATTACAAGTGCCACCAGGATTCCTGAACTTAAGCCATAGCGCACGGACCACTACCACAGATCCGTCCACTGTACTTGCTTAAGTATCTACTTAGGTACCCAGGTACATGATTTTTAGGCTGCAGCTGCTGCCGATGCGATGCAACGCTGTGCAGTGCATGCCTGCCTAATTCCTCATTGGCAGCTGGAGGTTTCAGATTTCGGCGTCTGTCAGCATTCAACGTTCGGTCTCTCTCTCTTACAACTTCTTCCCTCCCAAAAATAAACAAAAAAAAGAAAATAGAAAAATAGAAAAATAAGAAACCCCGAATTCTATAGAGACAGCACTTTTCTAGCTTAGCATATTGTCCTTAGACACGTCTCGGTAATGGCATCAGGATCGCGGTGGTATCCGCTGCCAGCCTTTCCTGATCTGCCGACACTCCTGATCTCACCGCGTTTTTCATCTTCGTCGTACACGCTTCACGTCACCGATCTCGCCAACATCTGGGTGGAGACTCTAGACCGAAGAGGCATCTTGCTACGTAGCCTTCAGGAGAACACCAGCATCGACTTGAGCGATGGAGATCCCAACCAGTGGTCTGTGTTCCTTTCCAAGCTGAACGCCGCCTTTGATCCCACCGAGCCAGATCACCATGACACCAGCCTCACTTTATCTGCCTCTCCTGACGAGGCCACTCAAGATGGTCTTATTCTCAACGTCACATGTGTACTACCTGAGCCACTGAAGCCACTCAAGTGGCCTGTCTACTTGGCCAAGTGTCAGCCTGTTGAGTTGGCATCAGAACTCGTCCTACCCCTAATTCAAGCTCATCATGCACGTACTCGGGAAAATGAGGATTTGATAGCAAGGCTTAAGGAGAAAGATGCCATTATCACTAAGTTAGCCGACAAGCTGGATGCCTTGGGTACCGGCTTGGAATACGTCTTTAATGCTTTATCTGGCAAACGCAAGACTACTAGGGCAATGGCCGAAGAGAAGGTGAAGGGTCTAGCAGTTTTCGATGAAAGGGACTGGAGGTCGAAAGTAAATGCAGACCGGGAGATACCTAAAGATGTGCCAACTCTCATCCGTGAGGTCTTCGCAGAGTCGGACTCACATTATGATGCTGAGGCGGAGCTCAGTGCATCCAGCCAACTCAACGACTGGTGGACAAAGATCGGGACGAGTCCGCATACTGCTGTCAAACCTCGCAAGAAGGACATCCCGGCGAGGCCCCAGATGGAGCCTCCACAAGAGGACAAGGCGTCTCTGGGGGGAGATGACGACGATTTTCAAGTGCAGGCTACCCCACCGCACCTACAATCTAAGAGGAAACAACAAGGTCGTACAACCGTTGTTAATGACACCACAGAGAATGATGGTGATGATAATGATAGCCCGGTAGTAATTCCCGACAGCGTGCCAATTGCCTCGCAGGAAAAATCCCGTTTTCGAATCGGAGCGATTGGGGGTGGAAGGAAAGCCAACCAAGAAAGTTCAGCAAGCCAATCTTCTTTTACCGTTCCTGCCGACGAAGATGAGACTGCATCAGAGTCGGACAAGGAGTCGGTGCAACGAGAGCCCCCAAAGCGGCCAAATAGTCGCTTAGGGACCATCGGTAACTCTAGGAAATTATCATCGCCTCCGGCGAAATCATCATCACCCGTTTCTACACCGGTTAACGATGATGGTGATGAAACACCATCCGGTTCTGACTCTGACAAGGATGAATCATCCAAACCTTGTACTCCTTCGAAACCTATTCCAACGCCGCAGAGAAAGGGTGGTTTAGGTCGGATAGGTGGCAGATCCAGAGACACCCCAACACCGTCGGAGGAATCGAAAGAGACGACTTCTGTGGAGAATGCTAAAGTTGCCAGTCCAGGAAAGCCAAAGGGGCAAAGGATTGGCGCGATTGGCAAGAGATATGGCACGGATGCAAAACGACAACGATCAAAATCTCCACCGAAAATTGAAGAGGCAGAGTCCGAAGAGCAGAAGGCGGCTCGAAAGCGGTCTGAGCTGGCAAAGGAACTGGAACAGAAGGCTACAGCGCCTGCAAAGAAGAAAAGGAAGTTTTGAATTAAACTTCTAGATACGGATCATAATTCATCTTCAAAGAGATACACAGAATGTTGTCTATTCAAAACTTCCCAGCAATATTATCATGTTCAATGTTCAAACGAACACACGTCTAGACACTGCGTCTGTATTCCCTACCATGATCCACTTGTCTGACATATAGTTGAACCCCGTCGGAGCGAAATCCGGACTCGATCTTTCACTTCAACAAAGATTCGCGGTCTAGAACGACCCTCACCTGGATAGTCAAGTCACTCAATCTAGTACAATGTACCATCGAGCCGTGGTACTTGCATAGTTGCATGCATGAGCCTCCGTACCCTCTGAGTACAGTCGAGCCAACGCGCCCAGTCTGAACTGACTACGTCCTACAATACAACACAGCAGCGCTATAGCGCCAAGCTATCCAATGAATTTATCGTGGAAATTCCACGGTGCTGAATTGGTAGGATTCTCCTACGATCTCATTGCCCCTAGGGCAGTCGGAAGTAGGTAGCGTCGTGTTTCTGTGAAACGGCCTAAGGTCGTGTAACTAATTGACCCCAGTCTACATGGATAAGGCCAATGCCTGTCATTCTAACGGTCGATCATCACCTGCCGCTCCGTCGTGATCCTGTCAACGCTATGGATGGCCTGAATTAAACAACGCTGCCACCCTTCAAGCTGCATGCGCCCCTTCGCCCGACTGGTAGCGAGGCTTTACTTCCTAACCTACTAATATTATAATACAGTTACAGGCTACAAACAGGGAGCTCCACACAGCAGAGTTGTGCGGCAAGCTTTGGAGGATAGGGTACAGCCGTAACTACGAAGATGGCCTGCTATAGGTAGGTCGTACAAAGTGCTGCCCTTTACCGCCATCTTCGCTCCGCGCCCGTGACTCTTACGCCCGAAAACGTGGAGAACCTGCCTGTTCCGCCCTAACGTCTCTGTCTTGCGTCGCACGAGATCTGCGACATGGCTTCGTGCTAGTCTCGGGGCATTTCGTCGTCGCAGGAGCCCCATGGGCGGCCAACGCTCTCTCTGCGCTAGGCCTAACGTTCGCCAACGCGGTGTGCGAGTTACCGACGGTGCTGCTAGCTGCGGTATCATGCACGAGAAAGAACGGCCATGCCAGGCCCCGTTCCTCAGATTCGAATGAGCCTAACTGCTGCCTGCCCGCCTTGTCTAATTTTCGAGGGCCGCTCTGGCGTTTTGAGAACCGAAACTCATGCACTCCTTATCACTGTTCGGTGGGCGGCATTGTGATATTAGGCATATTACTTTGACTCCTGGCGCTGGCGCTCGACAACCGTTTTTTCTATTCCGCCCCTTCGACTTGGGTCGGGCGGTTATCGGAGCCGAAAGGTGCACGATGATCTGGCACGACAGCATGACATTTCTACTATGGGTCTAAAGATATTTCGGTTCGCGTACATGTTCAACTGCCTCGCTCCCGACAACCATCCCCGTGTCCAATCGTCTACTGACCTTTAACGTATATGGTAGCGCAAGATTAGTTACCCTTACATCTGGCTCCAACTGAGGTGGATACGAACATCTGGATGGATCCGAACAGGCCTGTAGGTGGCGCTCCACACATGTCACCTATGGGTACAAATATCCACCTTATCGTAGTATACGTGAGTGGGAAGAGGTATGACGGCTGCCAGGATACCCCACGTGGGCGGTACGGCAGTGCTCAAGCGATGAATCCTAGTAATGCCTACCCATAGCAACCGCTTGTCCAAGACGACTGCAGTCTTTTCACAACCCCCCGTCCTCTCAACGCCCTCAGATTGGCATCCAGCTGGTTGGAGAACTAAATCACTAAGTCGTTGTATCATACACATGGCCCGAACCAGACTAGGAGGGATTTATGACTGTGCGCGCCTCCGGAAGCGAAGTATGGGCCAATGAGGGTAATGAGAAACAACATGAACGACCAGATCATCTGCCGCGAGATAAAAGGGATAACCCGAAGTTATGGGCGCCGTTACAGCTAGCTGTCTCGTTGTGTGACACAGGAACTCCGCAAAAGATTAGCTAGTAGCTCAGGCAGAGAGCAGCTCCACCAAGGCCGAACCTGTCCAGTGCGCAGAAAAGAGCCCAGCAGCCCCGTTGTTCATCTACTAGTTCGACGGGGTGATAAGAAAGAACACTGTGAAAGTTTCATGGTAGGTTCTCTAACGCAAGTACCTGGGGGTTACAATCGAAGATACGATATCTGTTCGCAAAGAATAGGTATAGTCACATAAAACATACCTAAGTAGTAGTAAAAACGATCATATCTACAGTATTCTCAGCGTAACAACCAAGGAGCCGAAAACTCTACATGCTACCTATTCACTCACATAGCCGTAGTGGTAGCAGTCATGCTTCCTCAATCTTAGGAAATCGATATCTGTAATTATGTCTCCATTATACATATCTATTACTCACTATGCGTCTGCTAGGTAGATACATGCGTGGCACGGCTAACAAGGAGGTTAGGCTGTTCAATTAAGTACATATAAACTGTAGAAAATGGAAAATTCCATATTAAATCCTGGGTTCACTATCACCAACCGTACGGCAGCACAGTATCGACCCCCCCATACCCAACTATCAAAGTACGTAGCTAGCGGTTTCTAACTAAGTACCGCATGGAAGAATCCACCCACTGACTCACTCACTCACTCCCCCAACAACACTAGGCCCCGGCATGGGGAAATTTCAAGCGCCAACAAGAATGGGGGGGAAGGAAGGGGAAACGGGGACGGGGGAAAAGGGGGTAAGGACGTCTTTGTGAAACATAGCGGCACTCTCCGGTGATGGTTCAGGAAGCCTGTAGCGAGAAGTACAATCATTACCTAGGTGCTGTTAAGAGGTTGGATGTTAGGTATTGCCATCTCGGGATATTAGATTATCTCTTTGTCCCGAGGAGGGGCGTTGGGAATAACGATTAATAGTGGCCGGCCTGGGTAGGCATTTGATAATAGAGATTATTGGGATCAGATGGGATACTTTCCGAGTCTGGATGGCTGGCATCGCGGTGAATCGATCGATGAGTGCTCATTAATAATAACTGCTTCGTGTGAAATGATACTGGTAAGTTTCTTAATGCCACGTACGCTTCGATCTCAACATCGACGATTTGGGTTTGGGACAAGGTTGGGATGGAAGAGCATTAGCCCATTCCATCAGAGTATACTACAAGATACACCTTTTGTAATGACTGGGCTTTTCAAGATCATCGTGACCTGACCTAAAAGGATGTTTTCACTAATAAGCTAGCGGTTCCCGTGGCAGATCCGACAGTTGGTTTTAGTATCCTGCAGTACTATATGAAAAGAATTCTTGAATTAATGATGGCTCTACTCAATGTAGCTTTGAAATTATCACAAATTTAATTTGTATAAAGATCATCTAAATTGCTGTCTTGACTATATCAAGTTATCATGTTCATCTCAGCCTCTTTCCGACGTTAGGGATGCAACAATTAGTATAGTCCTCGAGACTAGACGACAACTGTAAGAGTAGTTACAAAATGAAGAATTTGGGGCACATCGTATGCTATATTTTATACTAGAAACCCCCTAATAGCACCGAGATACACCTAGAGTTTACAAAATTTAAAAGATACACATGCTAATCCCTACAGACAACACTCGTAGAGAATAATTAGAAGGTCGTATTGTTTAGATAGAAACGTGCAACTACGTGTATAGATAGTACATATCTAATTACCTTCAAGGCTACGATAATCATGAGGACCGCTTGGTTTATGTGAAAATACAGAGCAGGTAGTCTAGTCTCATAAGATAATACATTTGATCTCTTAGTACAGTTTTGTCTATTATTTTCATTGAAGATCATCGTGTCAACCTACCTATAGTGGTTTTAGAATGCTCTCCCTAATTTTCTAAGGGGTCTCCCGCACAGCTCATTATGTCTACGTCTAATTTCTTGCAACTCTATGACAACGATGTCCTAAATGCAACTCTAGTCGGTACTCTACTCATCCAAATCTCGTGCAATAATACCTCAATCACGGCACACTGCCGCCAACTAGCACTTACCCGGACCCTACCTATCTCTCTCTCTTCAGCATCAGTACTCATATCCGGCGGCATCCTCCGCAGGCATTCTCTGCGCATAGGTTACTGCTGCAAAAGCACGCACGTAGGGATATAACCCAGAATGCGTATTATCTCAGTATCAGCTCGCCCGTCCATCTCCGAGGAGAGCGTCTAATACCTACTTCCCCACCTACGTGCCTGCCTACCTACCTACCTCCTTACCTACCTATCTTTTTACATGGAGAGTCTTGTCTCAGACTTTATCACGCACAGGAGAGGCGGAAAGGGCCGAACCATTGTTGCAGACGGGCCTATTCAGTAGCCGACTGGAGCAAGCCTACCTGCCTGCTTACCTACCTAACCCCTACGGACCTCAGTTATCATCTAGGTGACTCTTCTCGATTGCGGCAGCAGCGACAGCAGAAGCAGCAGCAGAAAATATGTGATATGATTTGAACGAGGGAGGAACTACAAACGGCGTTGGCGTATTCGGGCGACAGGTCACTTTGCGTTATGGCCGCCCCTATGTCTTGTATGTATGTAACTATGTATGTATGTAGATATGGCCGGCTTCTAGCGGCCCATATCACAGGACAGTGGAGTTATCTGTGACCTGCTACATACCTAGGGAGATACGTAGATGGATGTACGGGGATGGCGATGACCTGCCTGCGTCGGCAGATAGATACTCAGTATCGATCACGTACATAATGATAATAATAATATGGGTATGTAATGTGGATAGGCATATGTACGCGATATTAGGTACATACTCTGATACTCTAGGTAACGCACGTTAGGAATTATTTCTCGCAGCTGACGGCGGTTTACCTATCACTCATCTACTCGCAGTACCTACTTACCTCCCCGGACCCTGCGAAAATGCATGCCGGCATACGCACAGTGGTCAGTCAGTCAGTAAGACGGACAGATGAACAAACGGTACCTACATGCCAACTAGGTATTAACAAGGACCACCACGAAAGAAAGGAGCACGGACCGAACAAAAACGCAGGTGATTCTACCTACATGCCTGCTTAACTAAGTACCCGACGAATCTGCCTGTCTGTCTACGGGATGCGGTGGTCAGGTGATGATGTGTCAGATGGGAGAGTGACATACAGGACAGGTAGGACGGGTGTCACTGCAACGTCAACCGTACGTACATACATTGCGCAGTTACATACACATACGCAGTAAGTACACAAGGTAGTAAAAGGTAGGTACACACACCCCCATGTAATTTACATCATCATGGCCATAATAGCGTGCTACTAAGCAGGCGGCTCTGCGGTTCGAGAGCGAGATCAGATGTGTCAATGCATACCGAATGCAGGCAAGGATGGTAACACGGGCTGGGCAGGGAATGGATCGTCGCCGTGACGAGAGGGGAGGGGATGGGAGGGGAGCAGGGGAGGGGGGATCATTTCCCCCGTGCCTTTTACCTACCGTCTACCTTCGTATGTAAGTATGTATGTAGGAACCCCCCCGGTTTACCTACATCCTCGATGACGGTGAGCTTGTGTGCGTGTTCGTTGACCCAGAACGGGAATAGGTAGGTATGTAGAGAGTGCCAAATGATCGATCCCATCCATCGATCAATTTGCCGTTTTATCTATTACATACCTACCTAGAGCACCCTCAGATGTTGTTGCCATGCATCAAGCCCTCTCCACCTGTAGTATTAACGATCGCTCACTTCTCAAAATTCCTCACCGCCTTGTGTCGAAAGCGTCCGAGTTCACTCCTTCACAGGCGCAACCGGCACGTACAACGCGAGACGCACGTGTGGGAGAACCGTCGGAGTCAGCCAATAGTTACCCAGTAGGTAGTAGTAGTACCTGAAAACCCGCACACTGCCCTACCTACCTACGTACATTGCATCACTCTCCGCATTCCGAAATCTCCCTAGCTAGGTACGTAATACCTGCGTGCTACGCAGCCCGGGGAAATAGGTAGTCAGGTAGTAGCTCGTTAGATCGTTATTAGGTAACCATTATGGACGAGACTGAGAGGAGTGAGTGCTACAGAGGTTCGTGCCGAAGAATGGGGGGAAAGATAAAATAAAATAAAAATAAGAAGAATAGGAATCAAGATCTGTTGGGTGAGCCGATTCGGCAGTAAACCGTTAGAGAGAGAAGAAAAAGAAAAACCCTCGCACGTAAGTAGTCGTATCAGCAGCAGCAGCAGCAGCAGCAGCAGCAGCAACAGTAACAGAAATACCACCAACCAATAATCATCACTCCCCCCATTTTCCGCCCCAAGCCGGTAATCGAGGCGCCGCGGCTAGCGACAGGAGATCAGAAAGTCCAAGTTACCAGCTACCTGGTTTTCAACACCCTCCATTCTTCCCCCCTCCCCCCTCTTCTTCCCTGCTCCCCCTTCCCCCACCGTCTCCATCGAATCCTACCCCCAACGGCGCGGCGTTCTCCCCTCAAAAAAGAAAGAATCAATCTGTCACGTTAGCTAATCGAGATACCGTCCGATCAAGATAACGCAAGCGACCATGATCCTTTCCCCTCCGTTCCATCCGTCGGTCCACTCATCTACATCACAGGCATGTAGGTGAGCAATGTGCGCGTCTCCGCACGCACACACGATTCCACCGGCCGGTATTGGTTGGCTGGCTGGCTATGCGGGAGATAGGAGTGTGTCCATGCGTATGTATATATGTGTGTATGTACCTTAGTAGGTAGGTAGGTAAGTAAGGTAGGGTAGCATGGCGCAGTCGCATACATATGTATGTACTGTATGCAGCATGCACGAGCGTTGCGGTCTGGGTCTGGGCAGTCAACTCTAACCAGGTATACGGGCCCGCGATAGGCGGTGGCGGCGGCGGCGCGGCACACACGCACACACGCGCGCACATACTTAATTCCGGGCTGGGCACATACGCAGAAACAGATACCTAGTTCATCGCCATCGTCATCGTCGTCGTCGTGGGATTACCTGTCATAAAACGCCGGCGGCGGACGTCCCGGATGGCTTGGTTGGGGGCCCTCGAGGAAGGCTAGTCGAGGCGATATTCTTTCCTATCCGGACGACGTGCAGCGCCGGTTGTTGGCTTTGCGCGCGCTCGCACGATCGGATCGTCTGAACGTGTCACATAGGTAGGTAAGTAGGTAAGTGAGAAGTGACAACTTACAAGCGGCTGCTCGGGAGATGGGAGTTGGCAGTTATCATATTCTTAATTGATGCAGGGGACGAGAAGCTTATGTATTACATGACTGCTGGCAGAGGTGTAATCGAGTAGGGTTTTCTTCGAAAGCGTCTAGCATTTTTCTATGCACCAAGAGTTGCCAACTCCCTATTTACACGTTAGGAACTCAACGTGTCTGAAAATGTAGACCTACCTGGTTATGGGATGATCCAAAGCCACCTCCGGAGGGCCGGAGACAAGTAAGAACGTTATATGAACGCATCGTTGAATCAAACCATCATCCATACACATGTCCTTATTGTTAAATCTGTTATAGTAGACCGCTGCACGCACCAGTCGCCCATAGAACGGCTGTAACACACATATATGTGAGCTGCGACGGCCTGGAGGTACACAAGGTCACAAGGCTGGCTGTCTTTTGTTAACGTCAACAACAACTCCGCAAATCTCCGTTCTGCTGTCTCAGCCGGTTGCGAACCCATCGTCACACGGGATGGCCTCGAGTTAACGCGGTACCTACCTAGCTACCCAGCTACCTATAACATGGCGTTAGTGGGGGTAAGTTGGTAACATGAACAACGCCTGTTCGGACGCTCTCTGGACACGGTATATAACACGTTTCTCCGAGTTATTGTTGTCGATAGAAAGTATGTAACCTCAGGTCCCCGATGGGCTCGTTGGTTCGTGTATTCGTTTATTCGTTCGCTTACTTGTTCGATATCCGACTAAATGGCCTTTCTTCCCGCCAACAATAAGAGAGCAGACTAAGAGAATGGAGGACATCAGAATAACCGGAAACGGCAAGTCGACACGGCGGCACAGGCCGACAGACACCGCGGGGACAACCTTGCATTGGACAGCCCACCGTAATGAATTAGCCTCCCTGTCTGCTTAGACCGGGTCAGGTAGGTGTCAGTTAGTTAGTCAGTCAGTCAGCCAGTCTGCCTTGCGATACTGACGTCGGACGAAGACGAGGTGGAGACCAGGACTGCGGCAGCTATCTTGTGTAATTACCTGAGGTACTACATATGCCTACATATGCCTACATAGCACGGTACGCAGCTCACGAGCTAAGCTAGGAGGTACCTGTGTAGGTATTTTGTCTGCACACTGGCTGGACTGGACTGGCGGTGCGTGGGTGTGGCGAATAAGCTTCTCCGTCACCCACGTCGCCGTGTGACGCTGGGACGCGGCACCTGTCAAGCTGTCATGTCATCATTCATTTTCATCTAAGGTTGTATGCAAATAAGGGGAGATTGTTCCGCCGTCATGTTGAACGGTTGTTTTAGAAACACTCCCTTTATCCTCCTCGTTATTATTGTCCTTATCAATAGGTTAAGTACCTGTCTATCCTTTAAAGTACCTAGACCACTCATACGGGTACCGTGTGTAGGTACATGTAGATAGAATGATACCTTATGTAGATCAACCATACGGGCAGGGCAGTCAACTTCCCAGGTACACTGATACTCGTACTGGTATTGCACTATACTACGAGGTATGTATATGTGTACAAGTGTCTACTCTATGTAACAGGCTAACGGTTATCTAAGTACAACCGACGCATGTACATACACATAGACCATCCAAATTACATGTAGCTCTAAAAAGCGACCCTCTTTCCCCAGTCCTACTGTAGGTACCTAGGTAGGTATCTAGGAACCAAGATCGGTACCCAACCAGGTAGGAGGGTGGTCCGTTCTCGCAATTAGAGATGCAATTAGAGATATGACCCCCAGAAGGGGAAATGGAAGTTAGAACAATGTGTGCCACAACACGCGCTAAGAGTACTTACCTTTTTAAGTAGGTACATATCATCGGTACCTAGCTAAGCTTTCGTCTTCCCTAGATAGCCTGCATGCCAAGGTACCTAACCAAGTAGCTAACTGCTGACTACACGTACCCAACTTACGGAGTATGTACCTCGTAGCTAGCCCACTAGACTAAAATGTCTTAGCTCGGTATTGAAGAGCCGACTCGCAGATAACACATACCTCAGGTATACATAAGACTCAACGAATCAATGAATACATACTCAGATAAGTGAATGAAACAGTGAACGAGTGAATGACTTACACTTGGACAGTTAAGGCACTTGCTGGACCCGTAACACATGGCACATGCACGTAAGACCTACCTAGGTACTGCGTAAGGGGCAGGTTCCACTTTCTCTCCGCAAGAGCCCCGGCCGTCTTCTACCTAGGTATGGACCTCTTGCGATGCGACTGGACTGCACTCACTGTACTGTATTAACTGCCCCTCCACTTCCGCCCCTGCGTTAATAATAATGTGATGCTCAAGAGACTGGCTGACTGACTGACTGATTGACTATCCCCGTTGCATCTCTATCTATCTACGTTGATGAATTATACGTAGATAGATATATATTAGCGAAAAATCAGCAACTCCGCGGTGTCATACCAACCTGCCTATCGGTCAACGAAGCTATTTACACGCCAATATATGTGTTCAATATACGTATGTACATACCTACCTACCTACCTACCTACCTACTTCTCGGTCGATCCCGCGCTTATCTTTCCGCCGTCTGCGTAGGTATTCGGTGTCTGCATCTGCATATCTCTATCTGTGTCGATCTATATCTACTTGCCTATATCTATACATATTATCCACATCCGCATCAATCTCCTTAACTGCTGAACAGCAGCCACCCCATCCACAGCTCCACGCCCCCTTCGCCTAACGGCAGCTACCTGTAAGCATACCAAACTCTAGTATACGCTCATGTGATCACCTAAGGATGAGTACTTATAACCAAGGCGAATTTAAGTGATACTACCTAGATGCGAATTGGCATGTGCGCTCTCCGATCAACCACTACATAACTATCCTTGATATTTGTGGAAAACGCTGCTTTACAGCAGTTAAGGAGATATCCATATCCACATTCAAGGCCATACGAACAAATACCTAATCCGTAGGTATCTATTTAGATAACTATATGTAGCCCCCAATTTCCGCCATAGTACCGTAAGTAGGCGGGGAATGAAGCATACCTACTTACATAGGTAGGTAGCCTCGATAGGTTCTCGGCGCCCGCCGGAATCCACCGCCTATTTATTTATTTATGGACATTGGACGACCGTTTTCATCCATCCATCCATCCATCCATCCATCTATCGCGCCTCAAATTGCAAGGCAATTATTTCTGTGTGAAGGGCAGGGAGGGGGGGCCTCTGCATTACCTACCTACCTACCTACCTACCTAGCCATCATCGTCATCGTCGTCAAATTGCGTTCCAATTCTAGGTATCTTGTGTTGTGCATGAATGTAATGGACCTAGCTATTCTCGGACGGTTGAAACGAGACAACAGTCTTGGCATGGAACTGACTGGTACATGTAGCGTAGGTTAGGTTGTCAGTCACGTACATACATAATTAAGACGTTTATTTTTACTTTCGGCCAGACGCAAGGCGTGAGTGAAGGAAGCTAATACCTTACTGTAGGTACCTTACCTTAGAAAAGCCACGCGGAACCTTGAGACACACGAGCCGAAACGGTTTAAAATAATTTTCTTTTTTTTGTTTTTTTTTTTCTTCTATTCTTTTTTTTCTCTCTAGCGCTAGTAGCAGGCCCGTGGGCCTCTAAAAATGAAAAAGCTTGTTTCACTTCTTATTTCAGGAGAAGTGAAGTGCCAGATTTTGGGGTCTTGAAATGGAATTTTTGGTCCGCGCCATCATCGTGCGGTGCCCTAATTATCCTAGGTACAGGTACCGAGTGTTTATTATCGGGAGAGGTATATATGGTGCGATGTCCTTGGTGCGGTCTGCCAAATGCATGCCCGACCAATCGAGGCACTTCAGGACCGAACGAGCAGATGCACATCTTTTCTTTGTAACCTCGATGTCCTTGACCAGGTTCCCCACAGTTCCATTCCACGGTTGTCGAGAGTGAGTTGACCGCAACATTTTCGTCCAAGTCCTGGTCTCCGGTCTCCACCTTGCCTGCCAAGGGTCCCCAGTGGATGAACCACGATTTGCTCATCAATAATAAGATCCGCCCCCGTGATCCCATCCCATCCCCTGGTCGGTATAGCAGGTGGAGTAATAAGAATGGCCTGAAAAAAAGTCCCTAGCGCCTCGAACCAACGCTGATCTTAGACCCGACAGTCTGGAACCAATGAGACACCTCCCATCCTTGACCAAGGGCGCTGTCGACGACCAACCGGCCAATCAAAACCCGCCCGCAAATCGAAATCGACTTCGTGGAAACCCAAGCACAAAAATAGGTAGAGAGGTGCAGGAGAGGTCCAAGAACCGCAGAGGCATGATAACATCATCGGTCTACCGCCATCGCGCTCGTCAATATTTCCTGTGCTTCGGTGTCCTGCTCCTGCCCCCCTGTCCTCATGCAATGTTACCTCTCGAGATCAGATCCATCCCCATGCAATGACCCAATATGACCGACTGCAGATTCAGGAGAAAATGACACGTGGTATTCTTTCCAGTTGCCCAACACCGCCTTCTATCCCGGTTGTTTTTAGTTCGATTCGCTTCCCAACCCCGAGCTGATGCAGAACAACACGAGAATGCAACGCAATAGCGAAAATGATGGCGGAGTGGTATTCTGGCAATAGCAATAGCGAAAAAAGTACGTGAAATTTATGAAATGATGAAATGACGAAATGCGAAAGAAAATGCAATTCCCGGGGCCCGTAGTTATCCACGAGCGTGCCAGGCGAGAGATGAGTCGTATATGCCAGCGACATAGACAAGTTTCCTCCGGAGTCGGGTATGATGAGCGGAACCAACCAGGGCTTCGCTCTCCACCACCCTGTGGCCATATTTTTCCCCTCCCCTAGTCGAGTATCCGTATAATAGATGGTCGGATATACCGCTGAGACTGTTGGTAATCACCATGGAGACAACCAGGTAGACAGGTAGACAAAGAATGATGCTCCATTCTCAAGGAGCACGTAAATTGCCATCAAAAAGTCGGAAATATATGTCGGCCACGCCACGCCACGCCACGCCACGTATGACCCTTATTTCTCAACTGCCTTATTCCTGGTGACTGTGCTTGGATTGTCCCCTGTCGCTCTCGTGTCGCTATCGTGGTTACGTTCGTAGAGATTTCCTGTCGACTTTGTTACGCTTTATCTCCACGTGGTGGTGTGTGAATAGTAGTACAATTGGGAAAGGGACGAAAGACGCTGTGTGGCTCGCTGAATATGAAGTACAGTAGATCACATTAGCATGCCATACGACCTCCTCCTCTCCGACTCTGTTTTTGGGGCTTATGAGCAAGTAGCGGGCGTAGGCCCTAAATTTAGACGCACCCTAGTTACCGCACGAAGGCTCATGCCAGGGTCGTCTTATTCCTCAACAGAGTTGGTCCCGCTTACGGCTGGTACGAACCCCCTGTTGCAGGTTCGTTCCAGTACGCAAATGGGACCCTTTCCCCTCTCATATTTCCGGCGAACATCGCTGAGAGATCTGGCTGTACGCCTGTCGTCGCAACTTGTACTCTTCCACCGTCTGGCGCAGGATGACCATGATACACTCCAGTGACGGCTTCCATCGAAAATATCGCGCTTCCAGGGTTATAACTCTGCTGGCTCTCACCATAGTTCAGGTTATTGCCGTAGGTAAAGCCCTGGCTATTATCGTTGACGGATAGACCGGTCGATGGTAGGGAGCTAACCAACATCATATCTGACGCACTCGGCTCTGGGGTCATCGGCGCCTCTCTGGGGGTGTCGTGGTATTGAAATGCCAGCGGCTGATTGTAGATGTTCCCATGCAGATGGCCTTGGTGGCTGCCAAGGAAGCCGGGACTATCGTGCCGATAGAACATTGCCCTTCGCGAAGCAGCGGCGGCCTTGGTTCTGCTGGCTGTGATCCCACCCTTGCGGCCGGAATTCGCTCGTGCTGAGAGATTAGCCGCCCTCGTATGGGAGCCTGGGCCGCCGCGGCGACCAGAATTTCCCTTACGATATCGCGTCGTACTCTGGACACCATGAACTGCCCATTCTTCCAACACCCACTCTGTCGCCTTTTTAGGCTCGCCGTGCGATGTCACAGGATCACCTGGGCTTGGTTTACGGTCGCGTTTGACGAATGCCTGAGAAGAATCTGTTAGTAGCAGTCCATACCCGACGTCTCAATCCTCATAGATCGGAAGTCCGTGTTGGGATAAGAGCATTAAGTAAAGACTCACGGCATTCATGCTGAGATTATGCCGGATACTGTTTTGCCAGCCTTTATTCTCACTTTTAGCCTTCTCCGTATTCTCGCGGAACCACTGATAGATTTCCTGAAGTGACATCGCATGTCTTTCTCGGCTCAGGAAAGCCTTATGTATCAGTTGCGCATAAGGCTCGTCCTCCTTATTGCCACCGTCGCCGTCCGATGGCTCCGCCTTTACGCCTTCCCGAGTCTCCTCATCACCATACTGATGCGAAATTCCAGTCTCCTCTTTCACGCGCGGCGATTCCACGTGAGGCGACGTAGAAGGGCCGGGCTCCGGGAAGTCAGGAATCATGGATGGCGCGACCTGATGCGCCATTGGATCCGTATCTAGCGGTTTAATGTCGAAGGTTGGATTCTCATACGGAGATGTAGCAATATTATGAGGGAACTGGTGCTCGTACGGGAGCGAAGCGAAATGCTGTATGCCGAGAGCCTGAAGATGTTCTGGGTCTCTCGGAGGGGCCTGGTGAAAGGCTAGCTGTTGGCCTCCCGGGGGCGACCAATGATCCGGGCTCTGTTCCGGAGAAAGAGAGGTATAAGTATGGACGGGCTGGTGGCCTTGGCTGGCGGCTGCGGGCGACCCGTGGTAGGAGTAGCAGTCAAATTCGTCACCTTCGTATGTTTCAGATGGCGGGGTGAGAATCATGCCCTGCGAAGAAGAAGAAGCAGACCTGGTTTGAGGGTGCCGATAGGGCTGGATGCAAGTGTTTACTGAGATGGGGAAGGTCGAGGGGTGAGGCTGATATAAAGGATGGGTTGTTTCAGGAGCCTTGGGCGGGATATAATAGGAGTCTATGTTAGCCAGATCCGCACCCCCGCCAGTTGATTGCGTCGTGCAATTCTGTCTTGCGTCAAAGGCCGAGATAGAAGAAGATGAACCTCCGACGGACATGCCGTCACAGAAGCTTCGCTGCATGCCGGGGAGGTCCAGATCTCGAAGTAAGTATTTCCAGACTCACTCTTGGCACACACCACGTTCAAAGAATAGAAACAAGAACAAAATGGTGCAGTCCACGACAACTTGAATGAAGCAGAGGAAGCAGATCAGGTCAAGTCAAAACCGAGAATGTGGTAGATGGGTATGTACCAAGGCAATGTTGGATGTGTTGTTGCGCGTGAAGAGCAAGTCGCAACAATGAGAGGGTTGGATGAGTGTTGCAGGGAAAGCCGGCAGAACAGAAACAAAGGTAGAGTTTCTGGAGACAATGGAGGATGTATATGTGCAAATGTATGGATGGATAGATGCGTGTACGTCCAATATGTACGTATAGATGTACGTATTGTGGAAGGTATTGATGTATGTACGTATGTGGGAAGTGGGAAGTGGGATGCGGGTTTTGGAGTCTAAGAAGATGTGAGAGAGATGTGAGAGACCTGTGAGAGAGCTGTGATAGGTAAGGTAGGCCCAGGTCTAGAGGTAGTGCGAGGTCTAGTAGTGCTAACCCGAAGCAAAGCTATTCCAGGGCTTTTTCCTCATTAACTTGAGATCAAGAATATCTGGGATCAGTCTGAGCACCCCCCTGGTATGTAGAGTTAACTTGGACAACCCTGGTAACAGATCCCTGGTAGATATGCGAAGCATACATGTAGAGAGGATGGCAGGATGGTGAATGAAGAGGGCACTGATCAAGAAAACCTCCAAATTGGGAAATAATACATCAATCTATGTACCTACCATAGGGAAATAGCACGAGGGACCCTGGGCAAGCCAAAGAGACCCGTACTGTGCAGCTTAAACGCTTGACAGGGGTGGGGCACCACGGTGTACCTAACTGTAAGGTAGGTATGTGTGCAAGTGCAAGTGTAAGTGTACATGCTGTATGTACCATCTAACAGTACAGATCTGGGGTTGGTAAGGGCTGTTGAAGTAGATGTGTACCTAGCCTAAGGTACATACCCAGGTGACTACATCAACAGGTACATAGGGCACTTACCTTACATACATTGATGCATGTACAATGGGTTAGGTAGATCACCCACTAGAACTGAATGGGAAACAATACAGATCTGGACATGGTCTAATCCACAGTCCAGCCAGGGCACTTACACGCAGGCATGTTCACATGGGTGGACATAGTTAATCTACTTAAGCACGGAATGTATGCACCTCTCTGCCTCTTTTCCTCTCTGTCCCTACATTGAATGTAGGTCCTACTAACATCCTGCCCACATCCAACTTAGAGCTTACCTAGGTACTTATGCTACCTGGTACTTACTTGCCTATCATCCTGTCTAACTTGACTGACTAATCCCGTAGATTTGTCTGGCTATCGGCCAACCAACACATCAGCTGCCTTCTTTCTTGACCGGTGGACAGAGCACCTTTTTCCTCCCAAACCTCCCGTCTTCAGCCATCCCCAGTGACCCAGTCGGCCTGGCTTGTCAGATGAGTCTGTGCCATGTAAGCCTATCGGTATGTAAGTATTCTATCTCAGTATCCCCTCGCAATCATGTGTGTACATTTCCATGTGTGCGCCTGCGTGCCCCGGTGCGTGTGTGTATTAGATGTGTATGTGTGTAAGTAGATATGTGTGTGCAGGCTGTGTGTCTCATATAATTACATACGTACACACATAATATGTGCATATCTACCTACATCCTACACACACATGCATGCATACATACATACCTGCATACATACCTATGGTATACATACACCTACATACAGAATACATTTGCATGCATACACAGCCTGTTTCCCCTGGTGCAAACGGCAACGCGTTTTGTGTGTCCGGACGGGGTGTCATGTACCTCCCGTGCACCATGACATCGGGGCATTGTTGGCTTCGTGAGACGGCATTGCCAAAGCCGGGACACAACCCCCATCTAAAATAGATCATCTTGAGCATAGGAAACGTACAGGCCGATTATGACCAGTCGCCAGCATCTGTTATTGATACTCGGCCGTATGGGCGCTCGTCCTCTCTTATCTTCTCTTTCTCTTTTTTTCAGCAAGCCCGCCCATTCATTGTACGGTCCCGATACCTATGCAGGCCAACAAGATGAAGGCCCCGGGGTCCAGCATGGAAGCCGGATACGTCCTTTTTACCCGCGTCCGGTCACCTGCATTTGCAAGGTGGGATTTTTGGCGAATCTGCCAAATGTAACCAATCAGTTGTTACGTATCATAATATATCTAGGCCCTGGTCATGTTTCCCAGCCCTATTGATTTGAAACCTGAGACCATCCCGAGGATCGCATTTGGCTGTTTCTGTCATATGCAGCCTATCGCCGCGGCTTCTAGAAGATTAATCGAAGCATTTAAGGATGTAGGTCATGAGAGATGTAGGATGTCCGGCAACGGCGAGTACTTAGATTCGCAAGCTTTGTAGGCTTAGAGGCGGAATACGATGGGTATAATCCGAAGTTCCTTGCATTCAGGATTCTCAGTCCTAACACAACGTTAGGAGTATATAAATATTCGTCTAAACTATGGGTGCGTAAAGACCAACCGAACTTTATTGCTAACGTTTTTAGGTATGCTAAATAAACTAAATATTTTTCTTATCTTTTAATTAATACAATTTAAACTGTTATTTATTCCTTTCTGTTTATTATATCTTTGTTATATCTGCATATATATTAAGGCTGAAGGATAAATTATTATTTTTAATTTTGAAAAATACATGTACCTTTCGTCAGCTCCACTCTTGCCCCCATGGCCTATATAGCAAGGCTTCATACGATAGTACCCCCGTGGTGCGATGCATGGCACATTTTCTCTCCAATAGGTCCGAATAGATACGGCTACAGACCTGTTTAATCTTCATCACAGCCAACAGACCGCGCCTCGACCCCCCGGCTTATTATTATTCTGGACATTTCCTCCTTTATCACCCCTATAGTCTAGAACTACTATCTTTACAGCCACTTCTACATATGGATTTCGGTTCGGCGTCGAAATAACACCGCGTACTCTTTCATGACGCTTCGCTCTGGAGACGATTCTCCAGGGCAGTGCGACCAGCCGAGCACGACGCGTAATGATCAGGCGAACTGCCTATGGCTGTAGGATAGATAAGTACCGCCTTGCGGCCGCAACGCTGCTCATTCAGAGTAACTCGCTCCCGGACTAGGCCAATTCAAAGGTCGATGGCGTAAGTCCCAGGCGTATCTGATCCTGTTATCATCTAAAACCCCAGACTATAATGTTGGCGCTTTCCTGATATGACATATCTCCTCGGTAACATCAAATACACTTCATCGTGGAGGCTGCTGCCACTACACGTCAAAAATTAAAGCGGTATCGCCAGACCCGTATAGCCCTGGCCTCACATCAGTGCATAAAGTAAACTTGTCATCTCACAAATGAGGGCGTCTGAGCCCCTAGATATATCTACAGCCCCAGCTCCGGTTTTCGCTAGGCGTGGCATATGTTGACCCTCCCCACGCGTTCGGTATCCCATACCTAAACCAGGAGCGTTCGGGATGCCTTTGTAGCACGAAAACCGGCACGGGATACGGCTACAGTGGCGCGAGGTAGTCTATGGTGCCTGTTCGTCCTCAGCGGTTGACACTAAGCGAGCCTTGTGTCAGAAGGGGGTCCAGGATGTTTGATATCAGGAGGGGAGTATTAATGGGTACGGAAAAATGTTAGCGCAGGACATAATAAGGCCGGCCAAGATCAGATCGAAAATCTGTTGGAGAATGTCTCACGTCGTCTATATGAAGCATAACGTTCGGAATTGCCGTGACCGACATTTTACGTATTAGGCAGGCCTACAGCCCCAGCCCGTAGTATAGTCTGCCCCGAGCAGCACAGAATGGAGATATTTCTTTACGGGCCCATCGGGGTTGGCTTTGTAAATCAGGTCATGTAGACCGCTGCCGAGGATACGATACTTCCTGATCAGTTCTTTAATCTATCTTGATACAGTGCCGTCCAGTTACTCGCCCGGGGCCAACGTCGTGATCACTACTATAGTTTACGTAGAGATCGATGGATTGCTCTAGCCTCACTTAGGGTCGACGTTTGCAGACAGAACAGCCATATCCAAAGCCAAAAGAGCAGGCAATCGTTGTTCTCTCTAGTACTCTCATGTGAACCTTCAGAAACTTCTCTAAATAGGGGTGGGTACTTGCTCAGCTACTCGCTCGCTGCGCACTGAAAACTAAACTGTAAGTATCATGATAGAGGACATGGATTTTCGCGGGGTATGCTGTGAGGGAGCAGTGTAAACGCGAAGAGACGTGATCGTAGATTTATATCTCCAGCCGAATCAAACGAAGTGGCCTAAGGCTAGTTATCAACTGCTCCATATAGATAACCCGTTGCTCCCCAGATGACGCCATCGAATTGCAGAATGAGTCAAAATCGCTCCGTAGGATCGAGTCTCGTCTCTTGATTCGGGCGTGACTCCGATTTTGTTCTCGGTCCCACCACCAGCCCTAAGGCCGCACTGAAGGTCGTATACATTCAATCCTCCTTCGTCCGGCAACGTTGTAACAAGGATGGCCTGTACCCAACTCCCGTTTCCCATATGACCAATGGAACGTAGTAGCCGGCACTTGGGAAGGGGCAAGGCAGCAAAACCTCCATGCACTGTGGAACCCAATCAAGACAAACCACGCTTAGATGTCATGTATCCACTGAGCCTCAAAGTCCCGTAGATTACTTCCACTAAAATCACTCCTAGCGGCGTGTCTATTCACCATGTTGCTGGTACTCTACCGCTCTCGACCCAGTTGCCGGAGAAGTTTGTACTGTATACAAACCCGGGAGAGGGCTGATTGTTTGCCACCGCGGATATCATCTGCCTACTTTCGGTAGTAAATCTATGCGTGAAATGTTAGCATACAGCAAATATACAAGGAGTCCGAGCTAGGGTGCTCACCTTTTTGAATTGGAAGTGAAGTTGGAGGATGCCCTATGAGTGTAAATGATTAGCTAAGACACAACCTAGAAATGTTTCGGGAACACGAGGGGGTGGAAATGCACAAGTCCAGAAGAGGAAATTTGAAAGAAGGCGTGTCAGACAGAAACATCGGGCGTGGCTTGCGATTAACCGCATTGAGATCAAATTAGATGCGGCAACGAACGCCATCGAGTTTGCCATGTGCTGACCCAGCCCTGTCCGGGGTGAAATGGCCCCTGTCCACGTGAAACAGATGCAAGAAATTGCAAGCATGAACCAAAAAATAGCTGGCATACCTTGTCAAAACTGCTCTTAAAGCCGCGGTCTTTCTTTGCACTGTAATCCCATTCCCGGTCAACGATCCGAAAGGCGATATCCTCGTAAGGCGGCCCAGCAATAAAACGAATCAGGCACGTATCCTCCTCGCCCGCCGGCGCAAAGGATTCGCCCCGTCTCCTTCCATGCTCGCGGATGATCTTGAAAGTAGGCGCTTTCGTTTTGTCGATTAGATCAGGATAGAAAATATTGAACTTGTACCCCTGCACTACCTTCGGGGGTGGATTATCGTGGTCATAGTGGGTTTGATTGTACTTGTTCCACTCATAACCCATCTGCACTCGGTTGAAATACCGGGGCTTCCGGGGTCGATGCTTGTCTGCCCATTGTGGTTTTGCAGCGGTCGGAACAGTTTCTTCGGCTGTGAATATCTCCTCGTTCTCGCTAACCCCCCGAGCAACCTCGCGCTCGTACAACGCCTTTGTCGCTTGAGAGAAGTCTTCATTCGCGCTGGGAGCAAATCTCGCGGTGCCGGGAGGCGCGCTGTTCATGTCACCGGATGACTGGTTTACAACAGCAGGTTTTGACTTGGGCAAGGATGTTGCAGGCCCATCCCGCGAATTTGAAATAGCAACAGCAGCCACAGGCGTATCGGACGTGGCGACAGCTATTGCCTTCTCTGGATTTTTTTCGCTCAGCTGCTTGACTCTGTTCTCCTTGATTGCCTCGTAGATAATCTTGAGCTTAGCCTTCGCTTTGAAAATCAGTAAACTCTTGAGGAGCTGCTCCCAGTAGTCCGTATCCATGACCTCGTCCGAATGCAGCTTCGCCTGGATCTGGCCTTCTAGCTTTTCCAACTGCTCGAGATTCTTGGGGCCCAATATCTTGTCAACATCCGAGATAACAGAGCTCACTGCGCGTGCCTCGGGGCCCATCGGCTGCAGCTTTTGTCTCCTATCGGCACAGAGCGTCTGTAACGCCGTCCAGTACTCCTTGTTCCTCTTGTTCGTCTCGAGCGTATGGTACGAGGTGATATCCACATCGAGCTCCTTCAGTTCCGGCTCTTTCAGGCCATCGATGACGACGGTAGGCGGAGGTGTATCAATATCAAGATCGTCATCTTCGTCGTCAAAGACATCGCGATCGGTGTCGATATATCGTAGGTTGAAGGCGAGGAGGTCGATGGGCTTCGCTCGCCTCTCTCTGACGCGGATATCCGCCTTCTTCTTGGCTTGCCTGAGGACGAATTTGTCCTCGTCTGCTACGAATTGTCTCGACTGTTCATCCTGACTGAGGTAGCTTTGGGCGTTGTTTGAGCCCCTCGGTTTGTTCTGGGTCGGTCTCGCCGGCTTCGTGATCCTAGTGTTGGGATCTCGTCTAGGAGATGCTATGTCGCGACGAGGGGGTGACTTACGCCCATAAATCATAGCCTGTCGGCCGGGATCCATTCTACCAGTAGGATGAATATTGGTATGGTATTTTTCGCGAAATAAAAAACTAGAGAGCAGGTTGTTTTTGATCGAAATAGCGAATGTGTTGATTGTTGACCTAGGAGAAATGAGACTTGTCGGTTTGCTACGACAGAAGCTGACTGCTGACTAAGGATCCAAGTTCTGAAGCCCCACATTGATCGATGACCCATTTTTACTCTCCGAGGTGAGCCTTCCCGACTTAACAGGTTCGGGTCCCAAATGACCTCAGCTAACAAAGCGAATAGCAATAGCGCTGGTAGGAATCAAACCTAGATCTCTTCATCAGCTCACCCGACAGTATTATGTATTGGTTTTAATTTGAGGCCTTTCACTTATGAAACAAGACAACTTTGATAATCCAGAGATAAAATCAAGGCATCTTTGTTCATAGAGTGATTCTAACTTATCACCGATAAGATTACCTGAAGGCCAAAGCATAAAATCGCTACCTATTGCTGCTGATTTATAAGGACTAGAAGTGATACTCCATAGGCCCTGGGTCCAGTGTAAAAGCAGAATTGAAAAGAATTGTGGCTATAAACCTGCTTAAATGCTATACCATCTTATATTACTGGGCGATTACAAGTGCAGTTGAATGAATCGGCAATGCATTCCATCTAAAGATGTTCTTATATCCAGATGTCTAGTAGGCTAAGTGGACAAGAAAAATATATTGAGATCAAAACATACTTGAGTTTGGCCCATAAACTTGGGACGAGTGCGGTCAGATTGCATGTGTCCCCGTTAGGCGTTTAGTTATAAATACTATTCTGTGGGCGAATAGAGCTTGCCTATTTATTGGATGAACACTTAGATCTTTAAACCCCGGATAGTTCAGCGTTATTATGGGAAGGTTCAGCCTAGCCTCAATCAGACCAAGATAGACAAAAGAAGATGTTGAGATATGCTAGGTATGCTTTACAAATATATTTTGCCACAGTGTGTAGGGAGCATATAATAATAGTCCCAAGCTTCTTCTCATATTACCGCACCGAGTACTAGTCTTTACTGTTGGATCTTATACGGGTGTTAGATGCTATTATCATCCCACAGCCATTTATTACCGTGATTATAGTAAAGATAACTTACATCTTACTCCTTGCCCTCATCGTTTTGATGGGTGAAATGGGAAGCTCCCAGACAAAAAGCTTAATCCCTTTAAGTAAAGCCCAGTTCCTCTATGACCCTTAACTCAACAGAGTATAAGTTCACTGAATCTATCCTGTTGACCTTATTTAATGGGAATGGTAGCTTCTCTTATCGTTTCCCCCTAATCAGAGACAATTCTCACGAAACATTAACGGTGACAACTCTCGTTCTCGGATTTGCTGTAATTAGTAATTGACTGTTTATCCTATATTCATTATGAAAGCTTCTTTTAATCCGTCACCGGTTAAACTTCAGTAATTGGTTATTATTGATAAATGCGCTTTTGTCGATATTGACTCTTACAAGTCAGACATTAGCGATTAATATAACAGAAATTCATGGGCTAGAGCTGACCGTTCAAGCCAACAGCACTCTAGTCCAATAATTCAGCCTATTTAGTATTCACGAACAAGGCTCAAACATCAAGCGCTTAGAGAGTATGACTTATGATGCTATCCGATCTACCTAACAGGTTATGGCGATCTCTGGTAGTGCCAGGAATATGAAGGCGGCCACTAGGGCCTGCTTCTCTATTAACGTAAGTAAGCTAAGTCGCTTCCCATAGACCAGCGATCATACGTACTTGAAAGCAGAGCTTGGCGGGTCCATCCTCTTTTCAGAGCCCAAACGCCATGCATTTGATTATCCTTATGGACTGACTTGTAAGACCCAATAATTGCAGTCAATCCATCTGGTATTAAGGTGCAGGCAACGTTACGATCCAGCAAGCTCTATATCATGTTTTCCCTCCGTCATTTCGCATGCGCTCAGATGCGATACTTATGGCTAGTTCATCTACTACATGAGGCATCATCACCTGACATGAAGCTATCTAGGCAATGACTGAGGAACATGATCATAGTTCTAGTGATGTCTCTAGACGAAAACTCGCGGACGAAAAAGCTGAGACCACGACTTTCACACCGCAATTATTCAGGTCAGGTAGATACTGCTGAACATAAAACAGGTTTATATCTTGGCTTTGAGACAGTTTATAGGGCGATAGTTGTTGGGTTGATACCTGAGATTCAGTATTCTCGACAGGCAATTCAAATCAGGACTTGCATGAGCGTAAAGTTTAGGTATCAGATACAATATCAACGTCAACTTAGTTCTCAAACTTCACCCAGCTATCGGCAAGCATAATGTAAGTATTTGCAACTTATGAAATCATCAACGACGGCAAATGAGTGGAAACAAGAGGTAATATATGTGTAAGTAAAGAGTCAAGGTCGGGGAACGGTACGTGGCAGTACAAATTAGGCGTGCAGAAAAATATATCCGCTTGGCTGAGTACCACCATCGTAACGAATATATGACTATTAAGCATTAAGTAAATCATTTATAAAGTCTAACTGATCTTAAAGTAGCTGAATGGGTAACGTGTACATGTAGGAACTTGGTGATGCTGTGACCTACCGAAAAGTGAGGGGATAAACTCCGCGTTGCTGGTAGTTGGGCAGCCACAAGCAACGGAAACAGTAGGAGTAGCTTAGACACTTGGGGCCGGATTGAGGCCGGCAACGCTCATGGTAAATGGGCCAACAGAGTAGTGAGATATAAGGAGGGTGCCGGCCCCCGGCTTGATTACTGCCGGAGACGCGGTTGCTGTTGTGGCTACCGACAACGTGTTAACAACGTCTATGCGGAAATACGTGACCCAGATAAGAATATTAAGGTAAGGTGCATAGACGCCGTAATTGACCTGGTTCCCCTTCTCCTTCTTCTTAAGTATTATCTCTTCTATCCATGTAACCAAATCTACTATTTCCATTACTTCCACAACGTTCACAACATTTGGCAGATACCTCAAGCACAAAATTCTCGAAGCTGGAGATTACCTCCAGAATAATTTCTGCTTTTCTCTTTATTCATTTTCGCACTTTGTTTCCTCTTCCGTATTCTCTACTTGACGTTTTTGATCCACCCCCCCCCCCCCCCCGCCCCGGTTTCTGTCACTGTCCTCTCACTATCATGGCAATTATTGATGAGATACCAGGCATCGAGGCCACAATCCAAGTTGGTGGTCAGGACCTAACGGAATACGATGAACCCAATGCTGAGGAGACTGAACAAGAAGTGAAACACCTTGCTACAGCTACCAAAAATAGCGACTCGGTGACGCTTGACTTGAAGGATATTCCACGCGTTAGGAAATACATCGAGGTCACCTCAGGTATGACATTCCGATTCAAATTTGTCAAGCATCACAACTTCAAACATCAAAGCCACCATCTCGCCGTTGTCTTCAAAATGAACGGCCTGGATACCCAGTTTCTTCATGAGCCTCTCCAAGACCCCAGGAAAGAGTGGATATATTTATTAAGTCGAATTGGCATTGGCAATAACATAGATGGGTACCAAGCCCAAGACCTTATGTTCTGCGAAGTCACAACTGGTAGGAAAGCGTTAGTCTTCTTAAGGTAATAGCGTCGTTCTGACTTTAAAGTGATAGATGAGACAGCGCCACGAAATGTCCAGGAGTTGCAAGACGAGGCGATGAAAGCTAAGAAATACGGTGTTCTCCAAATCCTTGTCTATCAAATGAGGTTAACAACGAAAACCCACCGCCGTACCGATTTTGGAGGCCCACGAGCCTCAGAAACATCCACACAGGTTCCAGAGAAAGCATTAAAGGGACGTATTGTGACACATAATGTCCAGCGTGGCAGGCCTAGACCATCCTTGCCTCCGAAAGAACAGCCTGAGAATGTATTTGAAGATCCTTTCAAGAGACCATTTGCGGTTTTTGAGTTCCTATACTTGTCCAAGGGTAAGCAAGCTAATAGCCGAGCGTTCGAAGGAGATAATGTATACTAATTGCTTCTAGAGGGATTGATCCGGGAGAGCATCTTGCCTGGGCCAACCCCGCTTGACAACCTGAATTATGACGAGCTCATGAGATATGCTCGAGGTCAGTATCTCAAGGTAGGATATCTTCCATATTCTAACGCAATCATTGAAATGTAAATATTAACCCTAGGATAGGAACAAAAGAGAACCTTGGAAGAGAATTATAGTGCAAGGATAAAAAAGGAGAACGATGATCATCCTGAAGGTAATCGAAAGCGTTCTCACGGGAGCATGGAGGGTAACATTGCCAAGCGCCATAAGGAAAGCCACCGCGAGGATGGCAAGGTGGAAGTAGATTTGACTGACTAATCCGAGTCAGTTGGGTTGATTTCTATGATTCTAGTCATGTTGGACACCTTCTTTGCTCCAGAAGGCGTACGCGAAGTTTTGCCCTGGATTGCCCATATGTGGCAATGATAGATATAGGACGACGCCACCCGGAGCTGTTTCTAGACTCATGTAGTCTGGATAATGTCCTCTGATTGTAGATTCAGGTAAACATAGTTCGTCGGTCACCTAATAAAGGCTAATAACAATGAGATCTTGCTGCTATAGAGATTCTAGTTCCGTATTCCACATACACCTAGAGTTTATTTTCGCATGGCCTTCATACTTATGATCCTGTATGTAACCCATATGCACTTGAGAAGAAGGTCACAGTCTCCCGTCTGATTTCTCAACTCTGACCCTTCCAGATACAACAATCTCATTCGTCTTCTGAGTTCATGAAGACGTCCAAAAAAAAACATTTAGGTTCTTGCGCGGCTCTCGCGGGCTTCCGGCGTCTGACACTCTAGTCACCCAGAAGCTATTTTCAACATTGTCAAACGGTTAATACATGACGGGTAGAGGAGATTCCCTCCGGTATGGATTCCTACTGAACTTTCCACACGTAGGAGAGATTCTACAAGTTAGTATTGTAAGAGAATGATCTTTGAGCCGCTTAGCAAGGTCGAAGTTTCCGCTTGGTCTGTCTACCCAGCATTGATTATGGACAAATATTGCTAGGAGAGATTATGAACTTACAAATTCCATAGCTAATCATCTATTAGAGGGAATTATACCGGTTTCGATATATTAGTCAGGGTAAGCAAGGGTGATGAGGGAAAGGGAAAAGACAGCAGGCAACTCTAAATCTTCCTCGACATCCAATACATTGTACCCATCGAGGTCATCACAAGAACCATGTCGTCAAGGCTAAACAATCAAGCGCACCTTTTAAGTCCCGTGACAGACATTATGGCCATCTAAGCGCGTTCCCGATCAAATAGAAACACCCGGCGATTGAAGTGACTTATGCTGATATGAGCCCTAGGTAGGACTGAACAAGACGATACGACTCGAAATTTTCAATGTACTTAGTAAGGCCCAAGGAACGCCCAAATCCGGATGGCTCATCCTAATGACCTCAAGTATGAATCAAACATACCGTAATCCCATTATTGCAAAAGCGACGCCGCTATTGCTGGACATGCAAAAACACCTTATGTCCGTGAGGTACCAATGAAGTTGACAGGAGTCTGACGATAACTCCGAGCATGGGTAGTCGGCGATTCGGTGGCGATGAGCACTACCGAAATCTTGAGAACATCGGTACTTGATCGTAGCCTATAGCGATGATGCAATATTTCCAGTAAATGGAGGATATAAGACCTGCCGGCCTCCCATCCAGTACTTATATCAATTCTTCTCTGGGTGGAGCACTATTTACGTGATAGTCTGGGATGCCAGACGGCGCGCGACGTTTCTGTTACCAAATAGTAAATGGTCTCTAGCTGGCCAAGCACAGACGTATCCCGTGACGTACAACGACGACACAAGCACTTCCGGAACTCCGGTGAGAGCCTGGCGTCATATAAACAGAAAAGCAGAACTAAGATGAATCCTGACTCAGGCGCCTATTATCTAGTCGGTTTTCCGGCGCGATGCCTTCGTTCCGATCTCTCGACTTCGATATCGACAAATACCTAAACCGACTTATACCGTCGCCGCCGTGGAAATCGATTCCGTATCCCGTGGCCTACTTCCTGGGTCATCGAACCGACGCTGTAAAGGAGCACGGCAATATATTGACGGTCTTCTGGGGCTTCATCGGGGTGTTCTGTAGCCTGGCGCTCATTCAGGTCATCAGCCGCCAGATCCCGGCCGTAGCAACCCACGGTCCGAGGGTAGTAGCAAGTTTTGTAAGTGCATCAAACTTGCGAGAGCCCCAAAAGCAAGCCATGCGACGAAGTTCGCCGTTGGTCGAAGGATGTTTTCTGATCGTGGAAAATTGCCTAATAGGGAGCTGCTGCTGTGCTTGAGTTCTACGCAATCGATTCTCCGCTCGCTCAGCCGCGCAACGCGATACTGAGCCAGATCATAGCGTCCGTCGTTGGTGTTTCGTGCTCCAAGTTGTTCCAATTAAGTCCGCACTTCGAGTCGATCCGGCTCTTCGCGGGCGCTCTGTCCTGCGCCGCCGTGGTGGCACTCATGGGGCTAACAAAAACTGTTCACCCGCCAGCAGGAGCTACTGCGCTTCTAGCAGTGGCCGACGATGCGGCCGTGACATTAGGTTGGACTCTGGTCCTATTGATCATCCTCGGCTGTGCTATCATGTTGTGCACAGCCTTGATCCTGAACAACATCCAGCGGCGGTTTCCTGTGTACTGGTGGACGCCGGAAGATCTGACGGGCTTACCATCAACGCAAGAGGGCGAGCCGTCGTCATCGGGAGAGGAAGGAAAGGCATCGTATGAGGGTTCCAAGTTGGTCATTACTCGAAGCAGGATCATTGTGCCAGATCACATGATACTTGCCCCTGAAGAAAAGTTCATGCTTGAGAGTTTATGCAATAGGATATAGCCTTCATGGAACACCTTAGCTTAGCGAATCACCAATAACGTCATCATTATGAACTTCCTTCTTAAGCGTCAGTTCTTAAGCGTCAGTTCTTAAGCGTCAGTAATGATAAACAGGAAAAACCCTCCTTTGCCAGGGCTCTGGCTTCCCCGGTGCCTTGGCCCGAGGCAATACGGAGGGGGCATGGAACACACACAAGTCATCGGCCCAGGCTAATGCGTACTGCTCACTCGCTTGATCAGCTTCCCCCTGACAAGAAATTGCAAACCTTTTGCGCTCAGCAACGAATAATCATTGCACAACCGAGGCATCCGCATGTCGAACGAGCCGGTGATAACACACTTGTGACCACGAAGTTGGATTCTACTCAAAATACAAGAAAGAGAAATACCCATCTCAGCAAAGGACAGACAATTCCTCCTCGTCATCAGCAAGCATCACTGGGCGGAACCTAAGGATTATCCCATACATTTCGAAGACTTGGCCGTCCAACTAAAGGAAGCAAATAGGAGACACGCACTCCACACTCATGCTCGGACATGATGACGTGAGCCGGAGCCCGTCTGGCATGCCTGATTGAATGCGTGCTGTAATCTGGGCGCACTTATTTGGCAGCGCTCCAACGACAGTCGGCGAAGAATTCTAGTCGGAGCAACTCCCGGCAAGCCGCCCAGCCACGAACCGAAAGACAGGTGTCAAAAACAACAGGTAGGTCGTCCTATTGTTATTACGGCTGTGGGATCTTCAATTGATGACGGATGCTAGTGATCCGGACGAACGAAAACATGAGAAGACAGTCGAAATCTCTCGACGCGGCAGTGGCCTGTCGTTGTATCTCGGCGCTAGGGACTGGATGAATCTTGTAAATCTCAATATACCCAATCGGAAATATGTAAGGCCAGTGCCCTAACATCGAGGATGCTCTGGCGCGCTTAAGAGCAATGTGTACGGGATGGTAGATAGAGCATTAAGACGTGGGCTTCTTGCTGTAGAATCTGTGGTGGTCGTATCGACGAACCGTTTTCCACTAGGCTCGGTGTGTCAGGTGAATAATGGCAAGGACATTGGGATAACTTGGTGCTATTGAAAAGCGCAGCGGGTACACAAGCAGCCCGGGGGACTCAGATGACGATGCCGATGAGGTGGGGAGCTGATGACCATTAAGGATGTGGAAGAACTGCGGTAGTCGAATACTTTTCTTACTACGGTCGCTGGTAGAGAAGCGCCGAACGTAAACGGGAACCCTGCCGGCCAGGAAGACATGGGCTAGGACTCTGTACATCGTGAGTTTGTGACTGTGGGAAGGTTTTAAACCATTTCTCCCTGGCGGCTATTACTTCAGGGCGATGCGAGATGGTAGAACTAGCGGCACCGCCTGTATTGAGTTTTTAGTATTACTTATTGATGTCGTTTGGAAATGCAAAGGGCAATCGAATGGTGGGAGGGTTTCTGTGGCTAGGAGTTGAATAACGAGCAGTCTGCTATTGCACGAGCCAATGTGTGAAGCTTTACTGACCCTACCATTATTAACAAGCCAGGCAAATGTAAGATTACATTTGTCGTCCAAGATGCTGACTCAATAGCTTTTATGGGGAACATGTAACATCGAACCTCTGCATAGACCAAACACCAGTTGACCTGGCCGACCTCCCCCTCCCAAAGCCGTATGCGCTATGGAAGAATAGACGTCCATCATATGTACGCACACGCTCCCAATCAAGGAACCTACCAGTCTCAACGAGAATAATGGCTGCTATCACGTTGAGGTCATACGCGCAGTTGTGGAGGACATGGCTCAGCATTAGTGGAGGGTTTCCATAGGCAGCGAAACATCCGTTGAAGAGAAGAGTTCAACTTATTATACGAGTCTTCTTCAGAGTGGGAGGCATCCGTGTTGGCTGTTGTTAAAGGCCTGGATGTCATCACCACCCAAAATAGCTTTGTCGGTGTAGTCCTTCAAGCTGGCAGTATCTTGGGTGACTTTGTCTAGAGAGGATGACATGCTCTCGCCACTAGTCTTGCTTCATTATGCCCCTATGACTGCCGAGAAGCTTACTGCATGTTTCGAATCAATTCTGACACGTGAATCGTAAAGTAGTCTTGATATCACGTCCAGGTTACACTTAGCTACGAGGTCTGTTGACTAGGCTGTGCTGAGGGGCTTCTAGAATAGCACTAGCAGACATGTGCTCAGGACATACTGAAAAGGCTTGATGAAAACTATATTTCACCTGTTAGAGACTTTAGTGAACTCCTTGCTGGGGTTGCTGTTAGAGGTCCTACTACGAAACGGTTAAAGCCACTGCGATCCACAGACGTTAGTCCGAATAGGGGTTAATAGGGGTGGGTGACTCCATACCTACAGATACACTTTATTAGTAATCGCAGGCAAATTTTTCTAGTAACAAGATATTACGCCCAGCCTTAGAACAGACCTTTTCACCTCCCTACCTAGGTATAGAACACTCGATTCAAGGATTTCAAAGGATGTATCCTGCCGCAACTAGAGTAGCCAAGAAGGAATCGCAACAGAGGATTCAAGTTAACTCTAAGTAAAGCTATCTTCAAAAGGAGCTAGGGTTAGCAAGTTCATCCATTGTGATATGTAGCCTCGAGAAAGAGGTACTATCATAGATTCTTAAAAAAATCTATCGCTTACATGTTTCTAGTTCTCGCTTAGAGACGCAGACTCCTAGGCTGTTGCTATGTCGCCGACGTCCATTTAGAATTGATTTCGGCACAGTTTCTGCCATCAAACTGCGCGAGCACAATGATACGATAGTTTCAATGTGTTCTTATGCCTAATCGTGCCCCCTCTCAGCATCCAGCTTGTGGCACAGAATAGTTTAGACTGTAGAAAAATTAACTATTCAATATCTATATGTATATGTGTCTGTGCTCATACGACTATAGTTATCCATAGCGGCATCCAATGTCAATATAATTGGATGCTAAGAGCATGCTGCGAGCATTAGTGGGAATCTATTAAAATACTGAAGGCGCTTCTACCGTTAGACGCGATCCTAGTCGCTTGATATAGAAAAGCCCATTACATATTTCTCTTGCTACCGATTTCGTAGACGCTGCCGCCAAGGGCAGCCCCTAAGATTTTATAGTTCTTGTGGGGGACTCTCCCCCTAGAACTTGTCGTTGGGGGTGTAGCTGACAGAAACTTCGTCGGTTCTCTGGATACCTCCGAACTTTCCAGCCCCATTCTGTTCCCTCGTGTCTCTCAATATACTCTCCTCGCTTGAATTATTGGCATGTGCACCAACTTCAGAGTGAAAGTTGTCTTTCCCGGCCCCCGAAAAAATGTTGTTATCACCCTGGTTTTGTCCTCTTGCTCCCTCTGATCTGTTCCTAGAGCCCAATGGGTAACTTCGATTGTCGAGTGAGCTGCCCCCTTGCGTGCCGTATCTAAATTGGACGTAAAGAGGACGCAAGACTGGGATGGAACTGCACATGATAGTGACTAGCCCTTCGGTATCTGACCAAATGAGCATAGGTACGGTGTCCACTAGGTCTCTGGTTAGCAGTGATTCCGAACCTGATGGCAATGCAAAGCGTACAGATATATTCTTCGTTTCCTAGATAAGTCAACATGATCGTGCGAATCATACCGCAAATGCCGGCGCTTTGTGTTTCCCGTTAGTATTCTTCAATATTTGTCGGCCGGGAGCAATCAAGTTGACTCACAAGATGCCCAGACTAAGACCAGACATAACAACTATTTTCTCCTTTCGCTTCATCTTAAGTTGCCAAACAACAAAACAAGGAAGCAAGGCCATCGAAAAGTCCATGACAACGGACCAAGCTACTCATCATCAATAACCCAAGATTCCCGACCCGGTACGAATCGGGGGACTCACCAGCTGTAGTTATCCCAAGCGGCGTAAAATTTATCCAACAGTATCCCTCGACCCCCATGCGGTTCCACGTCTTGTCGACGGGTATGCACTGAAAAACAACAACAATAGCAGCGAAGAGGGACAGACCGCAGGTCGATATGATGCAGAACCACAGCACCATTTTGTGCCATCTCTGCACCATAATGCGAAGAAGAAAACACGCAACCGCAGTCTTGCTCACACCTACGACGAGAATGCCGAAAACCTGGCCGATGATCTCGTTCTTCGTCGCCTCGATATAGTGCTCGGTATTGTTGATATCGGCGGCCAGCCTTCCGAGCCCATACATCGTCGCATTCGTAGTGAAGGCCGAGAATATAATGAGCAGAATCTATGCGACATATTAGTTCTCTAGCTTGTCTCCCGCGTAGTGGTAGTCCTACAAGACTCAACACGGTGAAATAATCGTCCCATCCTATATTATTTAAGATAATCGTACGCGTGTAAAGTCTTAAGCCCACGAATACGGCGGCCAGCGCAACCTGCATCCAGAGGACGCCGTTGACCATCGGACCCTTCCCTCCATAGGAACTCATGATAGGCAACTGCTGTAGGCCGTCAACCGTGTGAGACCGACGTCGAAGAGATGGATAAAGGAAAAGTGCGATTTGGTGGATACGATTAGAGGACGAAGTGGACTATGTATGAATAAATATCTCCTCTCATAACATCGTATTAGACAGTCATAAAACAGGGATGAGTCCGAGTCAGAACAGGTACAGGAGTTATTCAAGATAGGTCAGTGCAACGGCGGAAACCGAGCCGTATGGAGCCTCTAGGAAGACAGGAACTTTTTCCACCGATGAACATCTCGGGGGTCCCAGAATTAATCTTTCCCCTTAGGCCTGGGGTCTGGTGAGGCTATGAGGGTCCACGCACATATAAAACACGTTCCGTCGGCCATGAGCTATCCTAATATAGCATTGATCAGAGCTAAGTGGCAAATACATAGTTTGTCCATGTTGTTCTTGTGGTAGTAATAAAGTTTCTGTATATCTCTCCGCAGTCAAATGCACCAGTCCTTATGTAAGTGCTTACGGACGTCAACACGTAGCTGAATTATGAATGCTTCTTGAGACAATGGTAGGTAGATGGAGCCCTAGAGCTACGCCAATAATTTATGATTCCTTATTCAGTTATACTAGGGTCACTATACAGGTGTTGGTGTTTCTATCGACTAACTTATTTATTTGGAATCTTTTTCTCTAGGGAATGCTATTATCGAAAGCTAACAGAAAGCAAGCTTTTCAGGGGTTGTGGAGCCGTTATGATTTGATTTCTCGAGATGCTAGCAGCGTATCATACCTACGAGTAAGTTTCAGACTATCCTTCGCAGGCTCTCTCGAAGTTGTGTCAGCTGGTTTCCTACCTGTTAGGCTATAGAATCTTCTATTGCATAGCATATTACCATCTATTAGGATTCTCTGCGGGGTTCACTCCAAGTTCCAACTTTGATATGACTATCTTGGTATCAATTCCCGTAGGTCAAGAACTAGTGGCTCATACTATACTACAATACGTAAACGCTGAATCGCGTTGCATAAATAAGTGCCCGGAATTTCCGCCCGTTGCGAACTAACAGCTAGTGGTTATTTAGAGCGAAAAGTTTCTCCGCAGTACTTTGTATACCTGTATCTAGCATGACTTGGAGTGAATAACGTAATTCCTCTCGAGGATCAGCACCAACTATTTACGCATCCTTAAGGGGCGGCATCAACCCTAGCTCATTTTGCTATAATCGAATCTCGTAATTCCCTGGTTGGTCATCTTAGGAATCTCGTGCCATTATATAACTGAAACGAGGCTTGTTAGTGTGAGCCTCATCGTTCCCATATTATGCGTTTACCCTCATAGGATACATTTCATCTTATCTGATCTTGTGGTAGTCTGAAAAACCTCTCCTTGGCTACTGCAAAGCATGGACATCATCATCATCATCATCACCTGAGACGCACGGTCCATATGTAGTGTCGCCGAGCAGCTGGCAACCCAGCTCTTGCATCAGCCGCAAGTGTACGAACCAAGGATCAACATTGTTATACATATATCTATGTACATTCGAAGTACCATACATCTGTATGGGTGCTAGGCCGCTTGGGATATAAGTACCTTTATGCTTGCTGTTACATAGGCTGAGGACTATGTATTACAGTCAAGGGGGATACACACCTAGATAGGAAGGGATGAACTGATATGAACTGCGCTGTGGTCGTAACGCTCGAATCGTCGTTTTACCCTGGCGGGGGCTCTGATCGGGCTGGATACTTATTGGAAGGGTATATTGCTGAATATGGTAATTGACATGCCGGTGGATCTGGGAGTTCCAGATATCTATGTACGATGTGTAAGGGGTATCGCGATGGTAAACATTCCGAGCGATATCCACGAAGATCGCTATGATAATGATAGCCCTATTCAGTTTAGCCCTAATGCCTAGATACATATTACACTAGTTCTAAAAAGCCTGCATCGCACGTGTGATCCCTGAGCACATAGTATGCAAAATAAATGAATAATTAGTTACTTGCATGCATGTATTCACGTATAAATATAAATATAGACATATATTACTAATAGTGAAGATGGAATCATCATTTCTTAAAAACATTGGAAGAGATCTTGTCTGATATATCGCATTTTCCATGCATACATTCATAGAGAAGCGATAGACACGCCCCTATGTTTACCCTTCGTCCGTGTCTATAGCCATTAGGGCACCAAGTGGAGAGTTACTCTACCAAGGAATCGTATAATACCCAGTATTTCGCATTCAACTACTCCGCACTCACTAGCCTAACAAGTAGAGCTGATCTTCACACCAAGTTTCTATTATATTTGATGTGACACTGTTGGTTTTCTCTACTTGTGCTTAAAAAGCTAGGCAAGACGATGCACTCTTTTTGATTTCACACAGATCTCTACACGAGAATCCCCCCTATCCTTCAAGTAGACAAAGGTGCGCTGAATCACATGAGATTAATACATACTGGGATAATACGACGTTAATTGGAAATCTTTCAGAGAATCAGATAAATGACAACCAATTCACCGGTATCCTGCTACACACGTAGTAGTAGAGCTGGCTACTTACGTACCCCTTTTAAACGGAAAACTCCGATTGCAATATTTATACTACTTATTAGAGGGGTCAAGGTGCAGATTGCTAAAGCTGTACCAAAGTGTATCGTGGATGTAAATCAGAAACTTGTCAAGGATACTGTTCCCAGAACCCACGAGTCGGGCACGAGCACCCTGCCGTTATTTCATACGATTGGTTGCCGGAATTCCTCCTGAATCTGCACCTCATCAGTTCATACTTGGATACTGCATGGTATATGCACAGATCATGCATTCCTACCAGTATGGAGCCCAAATTTCGACGAAATAGTCAAAATCGCACACACGTGCCTTGACCAATAAGCTGGCTACAGTTATGATGACCTCCTACATAGCCAAGATAAATGGGTTTAGACGGGAATCTTTCATTTAGGTGGATAATGTCTTAGTACGCGAACCACTTGATTGGTCGAGGGCAGGTTTCTGGAAGCCTTCAGCATGAGCCCTGGACGAGGCATATCACGATATGAATTATATACACAATTACGTAGCTAGTTAATAGTGGGCTAGGGTGTGGGTTGACCAGCCTTGGGCTTAGATATTTGAAAGAGTTGATGTCCACGGGGACGCCCACGATCTATTAAGATGTGTTCTTTCTCCCTCATGCCGGTGTAGTCGTCCACACTCCTTTGGCCACACTCATTTAGCCTTTAGATTTTCCTTTCTTTCTCTGTAGTATACACTGATCGAGATGGCAGGGTTCGTAATCGCACTTGCTGGTCTCGGTGTGGTTGCTGTCGTTCTCCATTACCTCGTTTCCTACTTCACCTCACCTCTCAAAGACATCCCAGGTCCCTTCTGGGCCAAATTCACTAATCTATGGCGCTTCATCGATCACTATAATGCCACCCAGCCGATTACGCAACGTCGATTGCATGAGCAGCTAGGGCCAGCTGTCCGTATTGGACCAAACATCGTCAGTCTCAGTGATCCCAGCTTGCTGAAAACGATCTATTCGACCAGAGGCAATTTCATCAAGGTTAGTCAGCGCCAGGTATTAACTCCTCATCGATAAGTTTGGTTGACTGGCTATGAAACAGAGCGAGTTCTACTGCGTGAACGATGCGGTCCAAGACGGACAATTGATTCAGAATGTGTTCGGCACAAGAAGCAATGCGTTCCATGGCAAATACATGAAACCAATCCAGAAGTTCTACACGATGCAGAGTATTCTAACCATGCAAAATTCGGTCGACAAGACTATCGTTTCCCTATGCGAGCAGCTGGAGAACCGATTCATGGACGGCAAGAACACTGGCAAGACATGTGACATTGCCGATTGGATTGGATATTGTAAGGACTATCCCTGAGAAGTAATTGGCGTATATCAGACCGGCTAATGATCGTATCATGAACAGATGCTTGGGATATTGTGGGCGAGATCACGTTTAGCCAGGAGTTCGGCTTCCTTAAATCTGGCACTGATGTCAAGGGCATGATACACACTGCAGAAAGCGTTATGCATTACTTCGGCATCGTGAGTGCCCGCACGTCATCTGTTGTTGTAACGATAATTCTAACATCGGTGTTCAGGTCGGCCAGATCCCTTCGTTCGATAAGCTCCTAGGGAAGAACCCATACTGTCCTGTCAAATTTCCCACCTTCGCGAACGCTGCCGGTTTCTGTTTCCAGCGCCTCATGGAGCGCTTGGCCAACCCCGATTTAGAGAAGGGACAAAATCAGAAAGATTTCCTTGCCCTGTTCCTCCAGGCCAAGGAGCAGACTCCCGAGGTTGTTGGCAACAATGAGGTTATCGGCTACCTGCTGCTTAACGTAAGAACCAAGCGACCCTCTGCGCTTCGATCGGCCTGATACTGACGTGTTACAAGATGCTTGCTGGTGCGGATACTACCGCCATCACGATGAAGGCTATTATAGTAAGTAGCATTCCGAATCATTCGTTCTTCTATATCGTACTTCAGGACCAATTTTGCCCGAATGAGATATACTCGGGAACGAAGGGACCCTAAATCACATTATAGAACTCCTGGTGAACTCAGTCATCTAAAGAGAAGATACTAACTCTGGTGTTTGTAGTACTTTCTTCTACGACGCCCCTCGTCCCTTGCCAAGTTACGCGAAGAACTAGATGCCGCAGGCCTGGAGTTCCCAGCCACGTACGAACAAACCCACAAGCTCCCGTACCTCGAGGCTGTGATCCAGGAGGGTCTCCGCATCCATCCGCCAGTCGGCACCGTTCTCGAACGTGTTGTACCGCATAACGGCCTTGCGCTTCCTGACGGCCGCACGATCGCGCCGGGAACAATCGTCGGTGTGAACCAATGGGTCGTCACGCGCAACAAGGAAGTATTCGGTGAGGACGTCGACACCTTCCGACCTGAGAGATGGTTGCAAGGCGAGAACGAAAGCGAGAGCGACTTCGCTGCCCGATCGAAGCGTATGAGAGACTACGACTTCTCGTTTGGGGGCGGTAACAGAGTCTGCGTCGGAAGACACCTTGCTATGGCGGAGTTGTTTAAGGTGATGGCTACTCTGTTCAGCAAATACGATGTAAGTGGCAAGCTCTTGACTTTGAATCACCTCAACCGCTTGCAAGATCTAATGCTGTTCGCAGATGGAACTCGAAGATCCCAACCAAGAGTGGACTGTCCACCTATGGTGGTTCGTGTTCGTCGACAACATCCGCATCAAGATTTCTCGCCGCTCCTCGGAGAAGGCTTAATGTTGTAACTTGCGTTACATTTCAACAATAATACCCTAGAATATCCCGCAAGGCTACCTCCACGTCACCTAATGATAGCTATCGTTATCAGCTATAGAATCATTTGGTGCTGGCACATTTGATGATCGTGGAGGTATTATTGCCGCAGGGAGGGCCTATTGCGGCCTTAAGCTCAGGCTTCAACGCGTATGAGACATGCATTCTTACGGTCACCCGAGAACACTAGACGTCTGCTAGATTTAATTTCCTAGATGTTAAGGCTTAAGCCCAGATACAATGGAGCATATTATACAAACAGAAAAGTTTACACGCGCATTTGCCATCCTTGTCATTATTCGATAGTTATTAGGCGCCCTCATATTTATAAAGTAGTAACTACTGAATAAATACACCAAACATAGCTAATCCGCGGATAACCCTAACATTGACATTGCTAGTACAGTAGCAGCTTGACGAATTTTCTCTAGGAGGTGACAGTTAACTATATTATTGGTTTCGAGGACCACACGAGAAACTTGAAAGAATACAAAGGACAGCCCATCGCTATTTTCCGATATGTATTTTGCTATTTGCAATAGCATGATTTGAGATAGGTTCTTTGTTTTGGGTTTCTGTGAGAGGGACAAATACACTGTGTTATTCCAATAATGGCATAGTTCTAACAAAGAACCGTAGCAGTTACTAAGGCGCCACCAGCAATTGGCCAGCAGTATAAGACTTCGGAGCCCCAGGTAGAGAAAATACGTTAAATATCTGAATATACTCAACTTATCTATAAACCACAAAGAACAATAACCATGGAGCCTATCTCGCCAGAATCAACGACGGAAGTCTCGCAGAAGGGCAACGGAGAGCCTACATCGACAGACACGGTGAGCGTGACGCCAGAACCAAGCGTAGATAATCTCGCAGAGCCTCGAGACGTTCAATGCAATAAGAAATATTGTACTCGGCCGCCCGGTCCTGGTAGAAAATCCTGCGAGTACCATGCCGAATGCGGAAGAATGGCCACAAGAAAATTGAAGAGCGTTAGGAAAGCGAATGGCCTCTGTCGTGTTTGTGCTGGCCCACGGGACGAGCCGGGCTTCCTTAGCTGCTCTGCATGTAGGGCTAAAGCTAACATGACGCAGCTCAAAAGGAACAGCACCAAGAAAGCGAATGGCCTCTGTCGTTATTGCGTTGGTCCGCTGGACGAGCCGCGCTTTGTTGGCTGCTCCGCATGTAGGGATAAAATGGCGCTGAGAGAGGCTCAAAGAGCCACCCGGCACACGGATGTCTTCACTGCCTCGGTGTGCCAGCGAGCGCTTTCTGGAGGTGAGGGAGAGTGTTGCGGCGGGTGTCTGGGAACGTTGGCGGTGAATTTGCGAATACGGAATCGCAAGGCGTGGGTGAACAAGAGGAGAGTCGAGCTCCAGGCGGCATTGGAGAAGTACCAGGAAACCGACAGCAATAACGATGAGAACCTGGTGTCTTTGAACGAGGGCTAAGAGGATTCTGAGGGAATTATTGGTGCGCTGAAGCCTACCAAAAGAAGAATGAGTTTTCCGTAAATACTGCAGACTGGCTGATAATGGCCGAATGGCACTGGAGAGATACTATGTAGTTCTGAGACGTAACTGAGAATAGAGAAAACACATTTAAAAGAGACTATTGACGAGCAGACAAAAATAAACCCCTTTCCTTTATTAGTGATATTTGTTTCTGCCCGTTCAAGAAACTCTTTAGATGAATGATTTGAGCAGTAGAATAACTAAAGTCATTATTCCAGGACAAAGATCGAATTCCGCTTTGTGAATTATTATATTAGATCATAATAAGCCACATGGCACATCACCGTATAGTGTTGGTAGATGTCGAACCTATCCCACCTTGTAGCTCAACTAGCCTAGCTACATCTGCACCCGGGCCTCAAATATATATACTGTAACTTGAGATACATGCCATAAGCAATTCTTATAATAATAATATCTCGTACTCGGCCCCCTTCAACCATCTTTTGGACCATATCTATGTTAGATTCTCCGCACCCCTTCCCCTTAAATAAACAACTACATGAGAAGTCTTACAAACGATGCTAAACTAGAATTTATCGCGGCATACACGAAGACTACATACCCCAGGCGTCATCCTTGGTGCGCGTTCTTCGGAGGCATGTGTGTGTTTGGTGGAGAAAGAAAAGGGGGAGTATGAGGTTTAACTTTCATCCACTACTCTTATATGCTGTAGAGACAGACTGCATATCCCTTTCATTTCGCAACATCATGGCCTAGCCTAGAACCAGCGTCTTGTAACATCTCACATTTTATCTACGTCACCGAAGCTCCATAGCTACTCAATTACCCGTATCAACGCGGAGTCACTAAATATAGCCGTTTAACCTTCTCGAAGGAATAGGCATATATATTATCCTGTCCTATACATGTATGACCCGCCACACCAACAGCCTCTCTAAGCCCATCGCCATCGGTCCCAAAAACAGCGCCGTCCGCTCCCCCGCCCCGTCAAAGTCAATACCGCTTCCTCTCCTTACCCTGGAGGTTCTGTCGCCATAGGCAAGTGACGCTCTTGGACTCGCACCACCTCTTGACGTCGGCGGGCGCGACCTCGGCGTCGCAGCCGGCGCGGGTCAGCGGCCCGCTGTTGAGCCAGGCGGTGAGGTCCTCGAGGATGACCGGGTCGAAGAGGAGCATCTTCTCGTGCCACGAGGGGCGCGCCGGGTCCCGCGAGCGCGGCGCCCCCGTCACCGCCCGCGTGATGTACTCGAACAGCTGCGTCTGCTGCTCCGTCGGAGATAGCGTTAGTGATACGTCGGCGTCTTCGCACGTCGACGCCGAGAGCCGCTCCGGCAGCGACGGCGACGGCGACGAGAATATCCTCTCTGCCGACGATGTCCGTGATGATGAGGTGCTCTCGTCTAGGTCCGAGTCTGCGATCTCGACTGCTTGGGTCTTTTTCGGACGCCCGCGAGTTTTCTTCGGGCTAGCTGTCTTGGCGACTGGAGCTGTTGGTGCAGATACCTTTTCGGCTGCTGAATTCTTTCTGGGCCGTCCACGTGGTTTTGCTGGTTGTTTGGGAGCGGGAGATGTCGCCGACTGCTTTCTCTTGGGCGACTTTGGGGCGGAAGACGTTGTGATTGAGTTGGACTGCATCGTAGAAGCCCCTGGATTCTTACTAGCCCAGCACTGATCGAGAAGCGCTATCATGGCTTGGCGTTTCTTTACTGGCTTGAACCCATACGACATTATCTGCTTAGATAGTTGTGCATCAGTGAATAATTCGTAATTTGGTCTCGGGTTGCTTATAGCAGCAGCAGCTGGAGCTGCAGACTGTGTCGGCTCCGGGTCGCTAGCTTTGGATCCCTGCGCACTCGGGACGATTTGGGATTGGAAAAAATGGGAATTTTCCGCTCGGGCTGGTTGTGAGCCCCTCGTTGCCGGCTCATCCATGTCCGAAGATTTCAGGATATCATGAATGTCAACAAATTTCTGGTCCGATTGATGCTCTTGTTTGCGAAAGCGCGGCAGGACAGGCGAGTCGTCGATGACCTCAACGATATCTACCTTCATTAGATCCCCGTCCATATCCCTAGCGCCAGCATGCCAGAGGCCTTGACTTTCAGAATCAGCGAAAGGATCGGAATCTATCCGATTTGAAGCCTGTATCGCCGTTTGGAGCTCGCGAATTGTCGTAGGCGAATCTTCTCTTATTAGCTGACTAGAGGTCCCAAAGACAAAGTCTTGGTTCGAAGATTGCTTAAGGGCGGAATCTGGAGAAAGTAGAATTGGCTTGTCTGCTGTGCCAGATTTCTTCTTGCGCTTCGGCTTTGCAGCCGCCTTGGTTCCTTTACTATTATTATCTTTCTTTTGTGACATAACGGCCGTCTGATGTTCGACAAGAGCTTTGACAGCACCATCAGAGTCAAAATAGTTTAGCAGGGAGTCCTTGGAGGTTGGTCCTGTAAGTTCTAATTCCGATTCGGTGGGAAGCAGATAGGGAGCAGTTGCCAGTTCCGTGATCGTCCTAGTCTTCTTCTTGGTGGCGATCGGTTTGGATGGAGAGGCCGCCCGGCTGGGTTCCCGGGAATCTTCGTTGCTGGTGGAGACAGGTTCTATCCGTTTCCGTTTTCTCAGAATTTCCGATTGCTGTAGTTGTCCTGATGGGGGAGGCGCTGAAGCATCCTTGCATCCATAATCAGCCAATAAACTCTGAAATACATCCTTGGAGGTTGCCATTCCATCGATAGATGAAGGCAATTCGCAGTTGTCCGAGTCGGATCCAAGGAAAATAGGATTGTTACTTGGTGGTGGTGGTGTCCAATCATCGCGCCGTCTCGTGGCCATTTCCGAGTAGGACGTATCCTTCGTTGACTGTGCCTCCTGCTTGGGCACTGGTTTGCCTTTGTCCGCCTTCTCCTCTACTGGTTGCGCACTAGTCTCTTTCGCAGAAGCAAAATGCCTAGAAACAGTCTCTGTCTTCTCCCGAGTCTTATTTTTCGCACCTGCTGCCGTCACCCGGCCCTTGGGAATAGATGCCTGTTCGGCTTGTTCCCGCTCATCCTGTTCCTTGCTTTTGAACTTCTGCCACGGCTTTTGACTAGGTGACGACTCGACAAGTATAGGGGTATCTGCAGGGATATTTGTAGTATCCGGCGGCGTAGCGGTAACCTTCTTACGACCCCGGCTTGCCTTGGCCTTCGACTTGGGCTTGGGCGACGGCGAATTGGTTACTTGTTCAGTGTCTATATCAATTTCTGGCGCTTCTCGTAGGATAGTCGCAGCACTTGTGAATGTGGTCCGCGCATTACCAGGGATCGGCACCGCATGGTTTCCACTTTTCAACGGCGGTTTCTTGGGACTTTTTGTAAATATCTCGTCAAGCGAGGGCAGCCTTGGCGAAGACGAGATGGTATAAGTGTTGAATCTCGAAGGACCGGGAGGAGAGGACATTAAAACATCGGCTGTTGCCGACATGGCGGACAAAACGAATCGAAGCCGTAAAGGGACAAGTTTGCGCCTGGCGCAACCGAGAAAGATGTCGACGGACAGAATGAAGGATTAGCTGAATAGTTGAACGGTTGTTTGTGTAATTTACTTGGTCGACGATGGTAGATTCGATTAGAACGGAGCACTGAAGCAGAGCCAACGCCAAAATGAACAGAATTCTACGACACAATGCTGTATGAGATCTCCTTTGTGTAATAATAAGTGTAATTACCAAGTCGTTGCTTTGTAAACAAGAGACGCTGCGTGGCTGACATGATTGACGGCGCCGCCGATGGTGGGATGCCAAGACAACCCGGTGGGACACGGGCCACCGCGAAACCAACTCGAAAGCACATGACTCTTCACGTGATCCCCGAGCCGAAGAGCAGAAAAGCCCCCACCCACGCCCACCAAAATTAATTTCTCCTTTCGAGGGGTCAAAAATACCCGGTCAGCCAGCCAGCTAATTGCATATCGCTTCACCTGCCAAACCCTTCCTGTTGCGACATCACCACACAGCAACCGACTTTTTCCCTCAACCACACATCTAATCGAGTCGCCAACATGGAGAACGACAAGGGAGAGATCGTCGACCTGTAAGCAAATCTCCATTCCTCCCAATTCAGCTATTTGTATTCGTCAGACCGAACTTTGCAATAGCAAGACTTATGATTGACCGTTCTCTCTCTCCTAGTTACGTCCCCCGAAAGTGCAGTGCCACCAACAGAATCATCAAGGCCAAGGACCACGCTTCCGTCCAGATTTCCATTGCCAAGCTTGACGAGTCCGGCCGACAAATCCCGGGCGAGAACCATGTCTATGCTCTTTGCGGCTTCGTGAGAGCCATGGGCGAGAGCGACGATGCCCTGAACAGACTAGCACAACGGGATGGCCTCCTGAAGAACGTCTGGAGCGCCGTCCGATAAACGAGTTTTCATCATGGGGGAGGAGGTATGTTGACGCCCCAAGAACCTGCACTCATGTGCCGCATACGTCTAACGCCTTCTTATTAGGTATTGGTGTTCATGGGGAATTCATGACCAGAAGATGGTCGGCATGGGATTGCTTTTGATACTTGCATCTAGCCGGATAGAAACCGTCGCAACCGCAGTTCGGAACGTAATGAAAACGATTCCCTTCTGACAATCCACCCCAATTCTTGACTTTATGACTTGCGAATAAACCCTCCCCGGCTAGCAAAGTCTTCTCGTGTCCACCTCTGAGTGACCCTATGGACGAGAATTCTGGAGTTACCGCGATAGCTTCCGTGCCGCAGATTGATATTGGCCTTGAAAAAGCTGTGATGCTCGAGACGTCCATCACGGCACAGATACGGGTCAGATATGACGTGGCAAAGTAGCTACGGCGAAGGTGATGTCAACTATATATAGGCCCCTATTCTGATGCTGGTCCCATACCCTGGTTAGAAGTCCCTAGTGCTGTGAGCTGATTGTTTCAAAACACGGCAAGATCAGCGTGTTCATGAATATTCTCCTGGAGTGATCCGATTAGCGTATACTGGCATATGCTACATTTACACATTACCATCCAAGTGTTGCGGTCTATTCCTAGAGGCCGGCTCATGGTAATCAGTTTACTAATTTTCTCTAACGCAACTACTCCCAATTCTAGCTGAAGGGAAGTATTGAGATTATTGCGATATCTATTCCGAGTTGTCCTTGTTCCAACCATCGAATTCTACCTTATATCAGATCCATGGTCGCTGTGTAATGCGCACACTCATTCGCCGTGGGATAAACTGCGGTCCATTTGCATGGCCTGTCCGAGATGCTAATTTTTGCCAACTGTGCTGAATGGGCATGTTGAGAATGGACGTGATGATTGGCGAGCGATGGCAGTGGAATCCATGATAATCTACGCCTAGTGCCTGGAAGGTCCTCTAGATGTTGTTTCAAAGCAACGATGCGCTAGTCAAGCCACCGCCCGGGAATCTAGACGGGATTGATTAACCTTTGCAGGTCGATCCCCAGAACGTCATGACGCATGAGACATCGAGCTTACTGCCTGGTATCCTAGGGGGCGGCGGTATGTCAAAGAAAGCTTTGGGCATTCAAGCTGTAATGATTATCTCAGGTTGGTAGGCAAGTAAGTAAAGTTTTCGCTTTTGATTAAACCTTCTTTCTATTTACCTACGTTGTCATCCTGCTTCACATCTGAATCTGCCGTGTACCTATGCGAGTCCTTCCCTTGAGACTTCCATTCGTACGCTCTACCGCCTCCCAATCGCCCTCGTTTCCCCTAGTTTCAATCGCAAAGTTGCGAACACAAACTACAATGCCACCAAGAAATTCCACGAAGCGAAAAGCCAGCCTCGACGGTGCATCGAGCAAGAAAACCAAATTGGAGTCTAGCTCCCCCGATCCGCTACATCGTCCCCATCACTTCGCAGCCGAAGCCGAAGAAAACGGCATTGTCATGCGCAAGTACTACCCGCCGGAGATGAACAACGCGCGCGCCTTAGCCTATAATGACAACGCGCTACCGCGTCCCATCGAGCAGCTGACCGCGGCCCTAGAGGAGACGGGCGCGGCGCGGCGCGACACCGAGGTCAAGGACGCCGTGGTGCACTGGTTCAAGACGGACCTACGGACGGCGGACAACCGCGCGCTGTGGGAGGCGGGCGAGAAGGCCCAGGCTGCCGGCGTACCCCTGATCGGCATCTACGTCGTCAGTCCCGAGGACTTCGAGGCCCACCTGACGGCGCCCGTCCGCGTGGACTTCGTGATGCGCACGCTTCGCGTCTTGAAGAAAGACCTGGCGGCGCTGGATATCCCCCTGTACGTCGAGACGGTCGAGAAGCGGACGGAGATCCCCGAGCGCGTCGTGGATTTCATGGAGGAGTGGGGCGCGAGCCACCTGTTCGCTAATATCGAGTACGAGGTCGACGAGCTGAGGCGGGAGGCCAAGATGGTTCGGATGTGCGCGGATAGAGGCTTGGCGATGGAGGTCTTCCACGACACGTGCGTCGTGCCCCCCGGCGCGTTGACCTCCGGGAGCGGGAAGCAGTACGCGGTTTACTCGCCGTGGTTCAGAGCTTGGGTTGCGCACATTCACGCGAATCCGGAACTGCTTGGCTTGTTCGACCCACCAGCGAGAAACTCTCCCGCGTCCCGAGAGAAAGTCACGGCATTGTTCGATTGCGAGGTGCCTGATGCGCCGGACAACAAGAGGCTGTCGGAGGAAGATGCCCAGCGGTTAGCCGCGGTATGGCCAGCCGGCGAGCACGAGGCGATGGACAGACTGGACAAGTTCTGCGACGAGAAAATCGCCCAGTACGGCAAACGGCGTAACTTCCCCTCCGAAGCGGCGACCTCCTCTATATCGGTGCATCTAGCGCCTGGGACGTTGAGCGCCAGGACGGCAGTGCGCACGGCGAGGGATAGGAATAAGACGAAGAAGCTGGATGCCGGCGTTGAAGGAATCCAGACCTGGATCGGCGAGGTGGCTTGGCGCGACTTCTACAGGCACGTCCTGGTGAACTGGCCGTATATCTGGTAAGTTGCGCACGCGCGTAGCGACGACGCGTAGGTACCTACATCCGTTCGTCCGTCTTGCTGACGCCTCCCTTCCCTTCCCCTTCGCAGTATGAACAAGCCGTTCAAGCCCGAGTACGCGAACATCGAGTGGTCCTACAACGCGGCGCATTTCGCGGCCTGGTGCGAGGGGCGCACGGGGTTCCCGATCGTGGACGCGGCGATGCGGCAGCTGCGGCGCGTGGGCTGGATGCACAACCGGTGCCGGATGGTGGCGGCGTCGTTCCTGTGCAAGGACCTGCTGCTGGACTGGCGCATGGGCGAGCGCTTCTTCATGGAGCACCTGGCCGACGGCGACTTCGCCTCCAACAACGGCGGCTGGGGCTTCAGCGCCTCCGTCGGCGTCGACCCCCAGCCCTACTTCCGCATCTTCAACCCCCTGCTCCAGAGCGAGAAGTTCGACCCCGACGGCGACTACATCCGCAAGTGGGTCCCCGAGCTGCAGGCCGTTAAGGGCAAGGCCGTCCACGACCCCTACGGCAGGGGCGCCGGCCCGCAGGCCAGGAAGGCCGGATACCCCGAGCCTATCGTGGTGCACAAGGAGAGCAGGGATCGCGCGCTGAAGGCGTATAAAGCTGGGCTTGAGCGGGACAAGCCTTGATGTCGTGTAGATCTGATCTGCAAGTCGATCAGCACAGACGCCAAGATCCGACCAGACGGAGAGATTGGAACTAGACGTGCTCAGGGAATCTGATAGCTGTTGTCTGTATATTTCTTGTAACTTAACACGGAATAATTTTGGTATCGATCCGTGGATGCATGCACGTCTATACCTTGCCAGCTTTCTCGAACGGTTCGTGAGACCCTGGCCCTTTATGTTCTCATTGGCCGGCTACTTCGCTTTCGGTATCGTTCGCATCTCGGTACGGCGCGCGTCTCACTCGTAGATCGCCGGGTTACTACCAGATCCTCGAATACCAATCAGTGCAAGGCTTCTCATGCCGCATACGCGCGTCATCTAGTTACACAGATAGGGCCGTAGACTCGTGCTAGATGCCGTGTTCCAGTCAATACGGAGCTACTATGTCCCAATGACCTATATACCACCTGGTTACAACGATTTCGAGTGAATCCACGTCGTCCCAACTTAAGACGAGTGGTTTCACCAGTCGACTTGGGACGGGGCATCGTACTTTTTTGGAGTGTCGATGATTCTGTAGTGGATGGGTCTCATTAAGAACAAACACATAGTTCAGCCACCGTATATGTTGAATAAGAGTAGTTATGTAGCAATTGTGTCACAGGCATATGCGTCATGGTCTTGCAGACGAAGTGGATAACTTGGGACTCATATATGTAGCTTAATGATTCGCTCGTACCTCGAGGTTTGGGGAGAGAATCGGACAATAACACTTATCTGTAGGGCGATTTCGGTCGCTATAAGGCTCCGTATCAATACACATGAAACCTCACAATCAGGAGGTGATTGTGTAAGTAAATCATAAGCACATCAAATCGTCGTGAATCATTGTTGCCAAAGCGCGTATTTAGATGCCTACTTAGACGCTTTACGAAATTTTTTTGGCTGTCTGCTTCTCAACTCAAAAAAGCCAGATTGTTCACCCTTAGTAGGACACCAAGAGCCAAGAACGAAACAACAAGAAATCAGCCTATTAGTCTATCCCAGCATGGCCTCTGCGAAGAGACCCAACTTCCTCATCGTCGTGGCCGACGACCTCGGCTTCAGCGACACCAGCCCGTACGGGGGCGAGATCTCGACTCCAACGTTGGACCGTCTCGCCAGTGAAGGTATCCGGATGACCGGATTCCACACGGCGTCGGCCTGCTCACCAACCCGTTCGATGCTGATGTCGGGAACGGACAACCACATTGCTGGCCTCGGCCAGATGGCGGAATACATGAGATTCAGGCCGGACTACCAAGGGCGGCCGGGGTACGAGGGCTACCTCAACTACCGCGTCGCTGCCCTGCCGGAGATCCTGCAGGACTCGGGATATCTGACGCTTAGTGAGTAGCATCTAGAGTTATTTTCTTATTGCCTTTTTCTTTTACGCTTTCTGCCCAGTTTTAGGAGAAGTCCATAGGTATACTTGGGAGTTACAGGCTCCCGAGGCATGTCGTGGAACTCCCGATGCTCCACCAAACTATCTAGAAAGAGAACTTACTTACTTACTCATGATACTGCAGTGTCGGGAAAGTGGTAAGCCAAAGAGATCAAGATCGTCGCTGTTCCTCGAAACTGATTCACACAGGCACCTCGGGTTGACAAAGGAATACAGCCCCCACGCTCGGGGGTTCGACAAGAGTTTCGTGTACCTCGCAGGCGCGGGCAACCACTACAACAACGAACCACAGCTTGAAATCCCCCGCGTGTCCGCGCCGCTAGACGGCCGGCGCTTCTGGATGCGGGACGACGAGTTCCTGGACCGGTCGCGCGACATGCCGAAGGACTTCTACTCGACCAAGACGTTCACCGACGGCCTGCTGCAGTATCTCGAGAACCGCAGCCCCGAAGAGCGGGCGAAGCCGTTCTTCGCGTACCTGCCCTATACCGCGCCGCATTGGCCGCTGCAAGCGCCGCAGGAGGTGATCGCCAAGTACAAGGGCTACTACAGCGACGGGCCCGAGGCCCTGCGCGCACGCAGGCTGAAGGCGCTCATCGAACGCGGCTTGGTTCCTGCGGACGTCGAGCCCGCCCCGATGGCGGGCGAGGTGCCGAAAGAGTGGGCGGAGATGGACCCGGACGAGAAGGCGGTCTCGGCGCGGAAGATGGAGACGTACGCCGCGATGGTGGACGTGATCGACCAGCAGCTGTCGCGCGTCATCGCGCACCTGGAGGGGACGGGGGAGCTCGACGACACCCTCGTGCTGTTCATGTCGGACAACGGCGCCGAGGGCAAGCTGCTCGAGGCGCTGCCGGTGTCGGCGGGGATGCCGCTCGGGGAGATCGTCGACCGGTACTACGACAACGCGCTCGACAACATCGGCCGCGCCGACTCGTTCGTCTGGTACGGCCCGCGCTGGGCGTCGGCCGCCACCGCGCCGAGCCGTGGCTGGAAGGCCTGGACCACCGAGGGCGGCATCCGCTGCCCCTGCATCGTGCGGTACCCGCCCTTCGCGCGGTCGGGGGGATCCATCACGCACGAGTTCACCACGGTCATGGATATCCTCCCCACGATCCTCGAGATGGCTGGCGTCGCGCACCCCGGGCACAGCTTCCGCGGCCGCGAGGTGGTCGCGCCGCGGGGGCGGTCGTGGGTGCCGCATCTCAACGGCGAGGCTGAGAACGTGCACGAGAACGGGACCCAGGATGTGACGGGCTGGGAACTCTTCGGGCGGCGGGCTATTCGGCGCGGGAATTGGAAGGCGGTCTTTACCCCTGGGCCTGACGAGTGGGAGCTCTTTGATCTATCCCGGGATCATGGCGAGGTGCATGATCTCTCGAAGGAGCAGCCCGCGATACTGCACGAGCTGTTGATGGAGTGGGAGAAGTACTATCAGGAGACTGGAATGTACGATCTCGATGTGGAGGAAAGTCGCGCGCAGGCTGCCTCCAGGCTCTAGGGGGCTGGCAAAGTGTTGCGACGCGAGACAGTTAGGGGTTCACGGGGTTAGAAACTAATCGGGTCTATGCACATTTCTGTCAAACCTTACGAGGTGACGTAAATGTGTTTTATTGCCTTGAGAGAGACGGCAGGTAGCCTTATTGATTCTACAACGCCGTAGCAAGAACATGAACTGTTTCGTCAGCGTGCTTTATCGCTTGTAACCGCAGCCAAGAACCAAGCAAGAAAAGGACGTACAAAATATGCGTGACTGGATTTCGTTACGTGTGTCACCATTGCTGATAAGATCGTGAATATAGATATACTAGAGATAGGGACTCGCCTAGAACAAGTGGCTAAGTACGCAAGGATCGTATCACATTGGAATGTAGTACGACGGTATCTGCACATAGGAAGCACACATCACATCGTCATCAGGATTTCCAGCATCAATGAGCAGTGATATCGCAGAGCATCTATCTTAACTGGGGAATTGCGGTCTACAAACGGGTCTCTAACGTCCCCCAAACTCAAGGAACCCAAGATTTCAACTATCTCCTCATTTATTTCGTTACTCGTGACATATGAGCCCTGTCTGGGATTCCTGTCGCTCCTAAATGTTTTCCGGCTGCCATAGGGTCGATTCGCTAAGCGTGGTCCGATTCGAGTCAACGTAAAGGCTTTAGCTTGACTTTCTCACCCGAGACTTAGTGATATTGGAGGCACTACGGAGTGAGTAGAATAAACAAGTAGCACATGTTCTGCTCTAATAATTAGGCATATTTACGTCCACCTCTTACCTGGTCCCGCAGACTACCAAGTACCCTATCGAAGTACTAACAAGATGGCAACAAGATGGCAGACTACTATGAATGGCATTAGAAGTGTCGTTGCTGCATAAGCTACAACAGAGTTCACTCCTGTATCTATGAAGCTGAATATTCTTTTCCGAACTGATACTAATCATCAGGATGACAAGAATCGGCCTACTAACATGGCTCAGTGAAGACAAGTTGGTTCTTAAAGACCACCGCAATAATCTTTTCGTTTTTAAGTGATGTTATGGAAAGATATGGTGGACTTAATATGAGTCCCGTGGGAAATGCTTCGTCTTATCTAGTAACTCCATAGCTGTTAGAACGGAAGAAGTGATAGTAGTGATAGTTAGTAGCTATCAGGCTATGTTCAAATACATAGACGAACATTGCGGGTTGTACCAGGCACCACATTTTGACAGAATTCTTCGCTTAGAAGGCTAAGAGAATAAATATTGATGAAAAAAAATCATGCTGTACTCGTAATAGCTTAAGGCGACATCTAGGGAAGATGTTCGAACTCAAAAAACAAGATGAATCTCTCATAACACTCTAGCACTCTTCCACTATCCCTTCTGAAGACCGCCTGTCCACGACTAGCATTCATCAAGCGCCGCGATGGTATTGATGCCAAAGTCATCATCGAATTCCTGACCCTGTGTGTAAAGTGTTTTCCCAGAGTATGAACTACAGTTCTCGACGATATCCTCGGCGTATTTCGCGAAAAGGTTGCATGCAAACTCCACGGTGTGATTATTATCATTGCACCACCAGATCGCGCCGTTCCAAGAGCAGCTGATTCGTCCGCAAGCGCCCTGGCCGGGCGAGGGCGGCGGTTGGTTGCTGCACCGTACGGTATCGTTTAGGGAGGCTAGGTACGCAATTCCGGCCCGAATGGGGCTCTGTTCTGCTGTGCCGATGCCTCCTACGTTGCAGATACGCCGCAAATTCTACGTAAGTGTTAGCAGGGCCCATATGCTAATCTCGGGGCAGCCTTTGGACTTACAGTACTCGGAGGGTTGGCCGCGTCCTTCGTGGCGCTCTCCTGTTTAGCGACGTCGGCGTGTGTGAAGTTTGGACCCAGAATGTTCTTGAGCTGGCCGATGACACTCTAGAGCACAAGATATTTCAGTTAAATTAGCTTCAACAATGACATGCTCGACTATCATACCTCAAGAGAGCCGGTAAACTCCTTCTCTGGATCCACGCCGTCGAAGCCCTTCCAGGTAATATCGACGATGGAATAGTTGTGGGCGAGTTGACTACCAATATCCACACCGTCGGAGTCGCGCACCTACACAGGTGGGTAATGAATCAGCATTTCATACTCGAACAGCGGAAGCCCACATACCATAACAGAAGCGAGAGATGAACCTGCCCATAGGGACAGGAAGGCCGAATAGACACGCATTTTTCGTGAAGAATCCTTCTTAGCTTCGGGGTTTATGATCAGGTTTGTAGTCGGAAATATAATTAAGGTGAAGGTGGGATCAGTTGAAGTGCTAGACCTTAGAAACCCGGAACGAGCAATATATACCATTGCTGTTACACCTGGAGGTCAACGGCATGAGTAAACATCCCTGTCTTCTATTGACTGACTCGAGCAAGGGGTGAGTCAACCTTGTTGGCAAACTTGATGCGGTGTCACAGTCATAATATAGAAACAAACAAAGTGATATTCACGATGACGGGTGAACTGATCGGTACATAAGTGGTAGGAGTCCAGCTGACTCCTACACTTCAAACCAAGGCGCTTGTCATAACTGCCTAATTTGTATTCATCGAAGATAATTATATTACCATCATTTCTTGAGTGCGGAGGAACCGACAGGTGAACTCAGGAGACCAACCCAAGAACTGGAGATAATTGGCGACTATCTCGGTTGAATCCTTCCAAAACCAGATTCCTCGCTGCTTGGGCACCCTGGCTATTCACAACACAGATTATATGAGAGGGGTGACTGTGGCCAACTTCAGCAAATGCAACAAGCCGAGGAATTCCTTGTCTTGACCTGACTCAACTTGACCTGGTTCAAGGCTTTTTTGTGTGCCTTGGCCCGAGTCAAGGCTTAGGGTGTGCCTTGACTTGATACCCATTAAGTAATCAATGGCGTTGGGGCAATATATGATCGATCAAGTCAAGGTGTAAATAGCTTCAACCCGAGGCGAAAAACGAATTCGTTGACTTGACTTGATTTGTCGCACACGCTGACGTCCAACTTGACTGCGGTAGGGCAGTACGGGGTCAGGGCAGTGTTAAAACAGTTGAGTTACCTATAAGGTGAGTGATAAGCTCAACACTTATAATCAACGCTATACAGTCATTCGCCTTGTAGCTCGACTGTATGAAGCTATATTTAATCTATTGCCAGGTTTTTCATACTATTACCTATACCCATGCGGATGACTTTGTTGAATATTATTATATTAATACCTAATAGGCAGAGATTAGTGAAGAGCACCTGATGACACCCTCCATCCGACAAAATTATAGGGTCTATTTAGAAAAAGGCTTACGTCAACGACACATGAGTCTGATGAATAAGAATGCCTGGGTGGAGGAGATGTGTATTGGATATATATATATATATATATATATGGAGTGTAGAGAATGAAGATTGTTTAAGACCGAATGTAACCTAAAGATAGGCTACGGGTTATTTCCCGGTAATAAGTAGCTCGAGACTCAACCTCGGCATGTTCCACTATTACCCATCATCTTCTTAGGTTAAGTACTTAGTAAGTAAAGTAACATCCCGCTTCGATTTTGGACTCATACCTCGGTCCTGCTCATACATGTATATATACACTTAAAACGTTTCCGCCCGCGTCCTTGTACAGTGACGTGGCAATGTCATTACAGTCCTCGGTCCTACTTACGATAAGAACACATTCTCCGAGATTGTATCCCGTGTGGCGTGAACAACTCCGCCCGTCGTTGGGGGGTCATTCGAGACCGGTGATCCACACCGAAACATCGGTTCGAGAACCAAATCGTCCCGGAAAACCATTTGCCATGTCAAGGCGGGCACATTCATCCGCCACGCCAAAGAAGGAGAAAAGCACAGCGGAAGCCCGACCAAGCGCCAGCATAATTCTCTTATCGCCCCAAAACCAGGTCCTGTTGCTACACCGGGTACAGACCTCGTCGGCGTTCGCTTCCGCGCACGTCTTTCCCGGCGGTAATCTCTCCGAGTTTCACGACGGGGCGCTTCCGGCGCCGGCCGACGCCAAGCGGCACGAGGACTCGCTCGCCTACAGACGCGGCGCCATCCGGGAGACGTTCGAGGAGAGCGGCATCCTGCTTGCGCGCAAGCGGGGCCGGGACGGCGAGCTGCTGAACCTACCCGCCAGCGCGCGCGACGAAGCGCGCCGGGCGATCTACCGCAACGACGTCCGCTTCCCCGCGTGGCTCGACAGCGTGGGCGGGGTCGCTGACACAGGTAATACCTAATTTCGCGTCGAATGTCATGATTAATACCTACCTATCTACCTAGCACTTAACCCTTCCCCGCAGAGCAGAGGTGGCGGCGAAGATGCTAAAATAGCGGATAGGTAATCTCTTGCCTTTCACGAGATGGATAACGCCCCAGGGTATGTCGAGGCGTTTTACCACCCAGATGTACGTGTACATGCTCCCGCTCTCGACGAGCGCCGACCCCGCCGTATCGGCCGCTCAGTCCGAGGCCATGATCCCCACGCCCGACGGGGGCGTGGAAATCATCGCCGCGCGGTTCGACGATGCTAGCGCGTGGCTGGAGAAGCAGCGCAGGGGCGAGATAATACTGTTCCCGCCGCAGTGTTTCCTTTTACACACGCTCTCGCAGTTCTTGACCGGGCCGCCTGCGGAGTTGCTTAGCCAGTCCGAGACGATGGAGCACTATCGGTCGCAAAGAGAAAATGTAAGGAGCTTTCTAGCCACTGTCCCGACGGTTAGCGATCCAAAGGCGACGAAACATCCCGCTGCCCTGATTCCCTGGGCCGACAAGGTGATAAGTCCTACCACGTTGGGCCTCCGGCGAAGCGATCAAAGGGCGATTTTGGGACTGGATAAGCCCGGGATAGAACTGAAAGGTACCGACCGGGGCGGGGTTTGGGACAAGGTCGTTTTGGTCAGGTTCGTTAAAGGGGTGGCTAAGGATGTGGAAGTGCGACCGAGGGAGGCGGTGCTTGCGGAAGAGAGGGATGCAGAGAGGCAAAGTCGCGACGCAAAGTTGTGATCTTGACCCCGCCGAAGCAGTACTTAGAAGCAGTCCGAGATGTTGATAGATGTTGTTTCAATATCGAGAATAAGATAACGCCAGTTGCACTCGTGCACTTCGTAAGGTAGGTCACCGTCGATGATATTACCTGAACCACGATAGAGCTTGTTTATTCAATGTCCACGAAGGCCTACAAATGTCCGTGTTCGCGTCTGATTCTACACATGAGAATTCTGATCCTGATCGCCGCACGAGTTACAGCTTATCCTATGCCATTCCTTATCGGATATCCGAGACCGAGCTATAGGGGTCTAGTTGTTCTTGCGATGTTAACTGTGCCATCCGCTTCCGCATATTCCGTCCTTCCCAGTTTTCTTCGTATGTTAAATCTTGTGCCAACTGAAAGTATTGCCAATGGTTAGTCCTGCATAATAATAAACGGGCTTGGTAGAAACCTACAGGAATGAAATTCCCACTATTGCTTGGAAGCAAGGGGTTTGTGTGTGATCTTTGCTCCTCGGCTACTATCTCGCGGTCATTTTATCTGAATGATATGCCTTGCCGGGCCAAGTCTTCAATAATGCGTCCAATCATTCCTCCGCGTCTTCGGGGGAGGTCATTTGGACGAGCGTGGCGGTAGTCTTATAGATCCTCAATATCTGGGAAAAGGCACTACGGCTCCTGATCGCGTCGCGGAAGGGTTCGATGAGCGCCCTCCGATGGTAACTGAGCTGCGGGTCCTCAACGATATTAGAGACGTAACAGACCAAGTCGTACATGCACAAGTGTTTTGTGTTGGTAACCAGAACTTCACCCAATTCGTCATTAGTCACCTTCCCATTATCGATATCTCGTTCCAGCAAGACGATCGCCGCACTAACGTTAGGGATTCTGAGATAGAATTCATTCGAAATGTAAATGGGGGGAGGGAAACTCGGATCAACACCCAAGTCGAGCAATTTGCACAATGCCTCCTTGGTCCCCTGACAGGGCGAATTCGGATTAGGTACTTGGACGCCGGCCAAGGCATCTTTGTTGTCGCCTTCTTCAATGGAATATTTCCATGCTACATCCAGGAGCACTTGTACGTCGCCTTCAAGACAACCAGAGTCAATAATCGCCTGGATGATGGTTGGCAAGTTATGACGCGCGGCTGCGAAAAGTGCTATGGGTCTGATGAGCCCATTTCCATTCAATACACTCATCGCGATGATCGATAGAGCAAGGTCCTCCTGATGACCATCGATGGCTGCCGTCAGAATGTTGCTCGGCCTGAATACTATCTTAAGCATTTCAATAGGCCCTGGAAGCCAGCCGTGCTGATAAAGCCATGAGAGACTTTTCCGAGGGTTCAGAGATGTTGTCAGGAGATCGCAGTTGTAGTCATCGAGTAATACCGCCATAATATCTAGGCGTCCATGTTGTGCAGCCAGTAGTAAGGGTGGGGGGTTACGGACTGTGCCGCGGTGGAGGAATTGAGGTTTTACTCGATGCCAGGCCTCAACTGCCACAATAATAGCCTGCTTCCGGTGGCGGTTGTGAATCAGCCAGACCAGCGGATCGGTGGAGAACGACTTATCGAAAAAATAATTGTGGTCGATGAATCTCAAGTACCTACGAAGATAACATTCATAGGCAGGGAGCTTCAAGGCGTTCCATAAGCCCTTGGAACACTTCGCTAAGCTCATGGTGTCGAAAAATCCCAGATACTTCTTGATTTCGAAAAGGAGTTCTATGGGCATCAACTGGATGATGTCACCACTGCGGCCGACACGGGAGGAACTCATCGTGAAGACGTTAAATGCCAATGCAGTATATCCGATGCTTCTTAGCGGAACTGCAAAGCAGGTAGCCTGAGGAGAAAGGGGAAATTATTAATGAAAAGTGTGAAAGTTCATATGGTCTATACTGTCTATACGAAGGACATCTGAAGCTCTGAATTGTGTTGCCCTTCAGCTAGTGGGAATGGAGAAAAGGTAAGTGAATACCGGGCCAATAGTTGAAAGGTAATGGTCAAACAAAGAGCAGAGAGATATGGAAGGAGAGGAGCAGGGCCAGAGCATAGAATTGTGATCCATACCTACCTAGACCTAGAGAAATAACGGAGATTTGGAATTCACCACGCAGATATTGATTGTGATTAATGCAGAGGGGAAAGTGTAGCCATCTGTGAAATTTGCAGCGTTAGGACATAGTTAAGCCAGTTGAGGAACCCAGATAGGTTCAACATCTATTGGTGCTATACTTGCGGTTATCTACCTCGTGTCCCATCTATTATTTGACGAAAGTTGAACTACATACTTGAAAAATAAAGCGTATCTGAAATTTTTATGCTAAGAGCTGAAATCAACGAAAAAGGCATTTAATAGTATTTAACGCTAATAACTCGTTGTAAATAACTCGCTTCTTGGGGACAGAGCTCATAAGAATTGACTAGACACAAGTCAAATTCGTGGTTGTAGCTAAAGAAACTCGTGGACAATATTGGCCTCACCTTGAACTTAAGTCACTGTTAGATAATGTGCATAACTCTCAAGACATGTCTCTAAGCATCGCTTTGGGCTAAATGCTTCGTGATTATTCTACTCTTTGTCAGACTTGGAGCTTTCTCGAAGTCTATCTGACTGCCTATGAGCTTGTTCATTTCAGCCTCAAGTAATTACGATGCCTTATATCTCTATCCTGTAAGTGATAATTTAAGTATCTAGTGGTGCCCGTTCCGTCAGCTTAGAAACACCAAACCATTAATCAGTGCCACATATAATACAGATCTGTATTAACCCCTCTAATACGATGTCAAACTTTCGCGCTCCCGAGAAAGATCCTTACGCAGTCCTCAACGTCAACCCAGATGCCGATCTAAACACCATCAAGTCAGCTTTCCGAACTCTGTCCTTGGCCCGTCATCCAGATAAGGCGGGCAATACGCCTAGCGCCAACGCCGAGTTCATCAAAATCCGCGGGGCTTACGAGTTCCTCATAGACGTAGATCGCCGACGTAGTTACGACTTGACACGCCACGACAATGACCGGAAACTCCCGACTAGTGACAACAACAAGAATAACAGGAACAAGCCCCTCCGGAATAATTTCCATCACGGTTCGAGCGAGGGCAGTAATGGGAAAGCGCAGAGACAGGGGGGAGAAAATGCCCAATCCCGCATGTTCTACACATCCCAATCAGGCGTTTCTGTCGCGTTGGAATTCTCCCTATATAAGAATGCTTACGCGAGGGGCCGGTGGACTCGATTTATCCCAGAAAAGAAAGAGTACTTCGACTACGCAATTTCGCATATGACTACACGTATACAATCCCTATCCTTAGGGTATCTAATACCGATCTATGATGCACTTTATGAGACTTGCATCCGGTGCGAAGCAATGGGTGTGAGTGCTGATGCCGCTAAGAGCCTCCTAGTAGTTTCTGCCTTGATGTATTGTTCTGCGACAGAACACTTGCAGGAGCTAGAACAGGGTTTGCAATCTTTGGGTGCCGACACGTTCAAAAACGTGGAAAAGTGTATTCAGCTTGATCTGAATATCGATGATTTCGTCGAATTTTATCATTCGGTAAAGGTCGATGTCGACGCTATGAGCTCGTATTCTTACAGTGGGAACATGGCCCTGGTAGACAGAATTTGCTTTGATATGCTGGGTAATATATCCCGTCCAATATTCCGCACGTTTTCTGAAGGCGAGGAACCAACTTCTAGCTAAGTACGTGTTTAAGCAAGTGTGGTGAACCGCCCCGAGAAATTCAACGTTGCGACATGAAAGTATAACAATGTCGCCGATGGATAAACAAACAAGAACAGAGGATTCTATGGACAGTGTATTGTAATTCAATTAAATACAGGTCTATGACATTAGGTCGGGGCTAATATAATAGTCTGGTTCATCACTTAATATCCATGCCATATTTCATAATAATGCCAAAAGGAGGAGTATCAAAAGAGCCTCTGATTTCGCTCCTAGGACCTCCTCGCCTTACAATCTACCCAAAACAACAAGGTTAGACTTTAGGGATCTAAGATTCTAAGGAACTTTTCAAATAATTAAGCGGGAACTCAGGTATCGCTATGAACGGTTCTACATATTACTGGGTCAAGCTAACAGTGTGCCGCAAATAGATTTCAGACTGTCCGGCCACGGCCCGGCCCGGCCCGGGGCGTAGCTCCATTTTCGACAGAGGGCTGACTCCGAAACTTCAACCTTGAGTCAATTAACGCAAACACCATCCTATGACAGCTACCCAGAGCGAAAATGGCTACCAACTCGCCCCATCCGCGCGTCGGTGTCGGCGCAATGGTCTACAACGCGAAAGGTGAACTCGTTATGGGCAAGCGGAAGGGTGGCCATGGCGCAGGTAGGTACCTAAGACTCTTTCGTCCAACAGCCGGGGCTCACCGGTACAAATCAACACTGCATCGCACATGCTGACGACTCGCAGGAACTTGGCAATTCCCCGGTGGCCACCTCGAGATGGGCGAGTCTTTTTTCGAGTGTGCAGAGCGGGAGACCCTGGAGGAGACCGGGCTGCGGGTGAAGGCGGAGAAGGTAGTTGCGGTGACGAACAATGTCTTCGACGAATCTAAACATTATATCACGATATTCGTTGCGTGTCGAAGGCTAGATGAGAATGCCGCGCCACAGGTACGTAAGGACTGAACTGACTGCTATCATCGACTGCGGATGCTTACAAGACGATACGTAGGACCTCGAACCGGACAAATGCGAGGGGTGGCATTGGATCAGCTGGAGTGAGGTACGGCGATGGTGTGAGCACCACGATGATGTGGCTGCAGAATATGCCGATAGGAAGTGTTTCCTCCCTATTAGAAATCTGGCGAAGGATTGTCCCCATATCGACCTCCCCCTGTCTTGAGCCCGGGCGATTCTTAGAGTGAGGACCCTGACTTGGGGCATGTTACTGCTAGATCTCTAGAGCTGGTTCTAATTTTCTTGAGCCAACGCCATCAAAGACATAAACGTATCGATGAAGTGTGATATTATTATAATCGAGTCGCACCAACTAAATACCTAGCGTAAAACCCCGTAATGATTATCAGCGCTCAGAGTATTCGATCCCACAACCAACATTGTCTGGTTAGAGACTCCCCGATCGAAAATCTGTAGCACATCAAGTTTAACGCCTTCTCGCCTACCCAAAATTCGGAAAACTAGCCGCACCTGAAACACAAGCAAACGACTTATGAAAATGTATATATGCTCATCAACAAACATAATGCTTCGCAACACAACCCAAAGAAAATAAAGAACACCGCAAAAAAGCACACCCAACCATCAAGGCGAAAGCAGGCCATCGGCCCCCGCCTCGCGCTCGACGAACACGGCCGTGCCGTAGACCGAGACCTGAGCAAACCCAAGAACCTCGCTCTCGCCGAAAGTGAGGGCAACGACGGCATTAGCGCCGCGCGCAACCGCGTCGCGGGTGAGGCGCTCGACGGCGCGGTCGCGCGCGTTGTACAGCATGTGGGTGACGGCCTTGGCCTCGGCGCCGGCGCCGGTGGCCTTGAGGAGCGCGCGGGCGTTGGCGTCCTTGTGCGCGTACGCGGTCGCGCCGTACACGGCGCCCAGCACGCGCACGGTCCGGTACCCCGGCAGCGACGCCGTCGTGCTCGTCAGCACCGACGGCGACGCGCTGCGCGGCTCGTTCTCCGGCCGCAGGCTGCCGATCGCGGGCAGCGCGCCCGGCCGGTACGCGGGCGCCTGGACGTTCGCCGGCGTCAGCATCGTCGAGCGTCTGTTGCTGAGCATTTTGGCGGTTTGGGCGGGCGGATGGGCGTGCGTGTAGCTGTTGAGGTGGTCGGTCCAAGTAGGTAGGTAGGTTACCTAGATTGCTGTCGACGCCGGTGGATGGGGATGGGGGATAGATATACTTGTCCAATTGGCGGTGAAACGAGGGTGTCTGTCTGTGTGGTTCTCGGATACTGACGTGAGAACGCACGCGGAAAGAAGCGAGGCAGATGTAGATAGATTAATGGATCCTGATAATGGTGATGACGATGCTAGTGTGGGTTTTTTGTCTCCTACCTCGCGAAGTATCGAGCAGTGAAGAAGTAAGAGAACTACGTCACTGGTCGCGAGGCCTCATTTTGTAGGACTGGAACGCGTCGGCTAGATAGCTCCTCATCTGAAACGTTCTTCGTAATTAATGCCTCGTCTAGACATCCCCAACTCGGTCCTCTCCCCTGCCTCAGATGAACCTGAAACATCGTCTGGAGTTGCCCTCCTGCGTCGAATCACAGACCAGGGGGCCAGATTGGGGGGATCTGCGCAGGGGTTTCAACACGACGGTGCGTCTCTGGGTCGAAGTTGGACCCTTTGGTAAGTTATGTGCGCGGCTAGATGGCAGTTATTCCCGCCCCAGCGAGATGATAGAATAAATATCATTGGGCTGGACCTAACGGCGGTATCTTGTACACTTATTCATTGCAGGAAGGCCGAGACTCTTAGATGCTCTAGATCGCATGAGGTGGCGTAGCTACGAAACGCACAAGTCGTTCGTTCTATGTAGGCTGTGCGATACAGATACGACACATAGACGATTAGGTAGTTTTATACGATCGAATTTAGGAAGCTGGTTAGATTCCCCTTGGGAAATCCTGTTCCAGGGGCGAACATAGCTTTCGGCATTGTGGATATTGACGACATCGCCAAGATCACCAAGATCAACGGCTGCCTTGGTGAGAGATCAAATGAATGCTTGTTAATACAGATCTCACCTTACCTCTCGGATCTTCAAACTAACATACTCCGTAACTAAGGAGGCTTGCCATATTTAAGGAGGGTTGCCTCAGCTAAGATGCAATATCATCTTCTTTCTTTTCCTTATTAAGTACTTGTAGCGCAGTCTTGGCTCTTGAACCTAGACTCTTGAGCCTCATCGAAGCGGCGAAGAAGACACTTCACTATACTCGAGAATACAAATGAGGAATAATCACAGCAATCCCAGCACAAAAACGGAATCTCTTATTGGTTAGGCGTCAGGGGTAGCTGATCATTACATGCATGTTAGAGTATATGTAGGGGTTAACTTGGCTCCAATGGTGGATATATTGCCAGCTGTGAGTACGAAGTACCTAGTTACGGAGTACTTACACTGAGCCACAAGCTGGAAGAGCATGATGCTAAGCCACAGCTGGCCCGCGTCAGTATTCAGGACATTTGGAAATGTACCTCACTCCCGAAGTGGCGTCGAATAATTTGTCATCGTCGCAATGTATCAGAAGATGAACGGGGGTCTCTAACGTCACCGATCCCGGGGTTCTTTCACCTCAGAACATCATCGATGTGGAATCAACCTAGCTCCGGCAGCTAGCTGTATTTTACCTGCTCAGGTATTTAATTTCTTTCTTCCACATCGCCAGGTTAATTGACGCACTCCGATGTCTACTTCATGACCACGCTCCGAACCTACTCCCTAATAACGCATCCAATCACCCTATCTCTAATCGCAATCGCTATCGCCATGGCCTTCACGATGCCGAATTTCATGTCGCGGCTCTTCCGGCCCCTCTCCTCGAGCGCCCGCGTGGGCATATCCGCCGACACGGGCACCGGACGCCCGGCGACAGTCCCCGAGGGCGCCGAGAAGGCCACCATCGCCGCCGGCTGCTTCTGGGGCGTCGAGCACCTGTACCGTAAGCACTTCGACGACAAGGGGCTGTACGACGCGCGCGTCGGCTATATCGGCGGCGACACGAGCAACCCGACGTATCGGGCCGTGTGCTCGGGGCAGACCGGCCGTGAGTTGAAGTCCCCATCCATGTCCCCCTCCCCCGGCCCTCTTCCCCCCCCCCCTCATGCACGATGCGACCTGCCCCATCCATTCACACAAACAAAACCCACCCAACTAACCCCACCCCGCAGACTCGGAGGCCCTACAGATCCACTACGACCCGTCCCGGCTGAGCTACCGGCAGGTCCTCGAGTTCTTCTACCGGATGCACGACCCGACGACCCCGGGGCGGCAGGGGCCGGACGTCGGGTCGCAGTACCGCAGCGCCATCTTCTACCACTCGGCGGACCAGGAGGCCGTCGCGCGCGACGTCACGCGGCGCGTCGCCGACCAGTGGTACAGCGACAAGGGCGCCGTCGTCACCGAGATCGTCCCCGCCGGCCAGTGGTGGGACGCTGAGGACTATCACCAGCTGTACCTGCATAAGAACCCGGCGGGCTACGAGTGCCCCAGCCATTTCCTTAGGACGTTTCCGCCGCTGCAGTGAGTGGGTGAGTGAGCGGGTGGGCGCGTAGGTGCGTGGGCACATGTCTGGGTGAGTGAAGGAGTGAGTGAGTGAGCGGGCGAATGTTAATGGATAAACGTGGGCGTCTTGTGGCGCTGCCCGGCCGCTTGTGCTACATCTGCATTATGTACTATCATAAAGTCATAATAGCGCCGAGTACAGGGCCGAGTTGAGGGATCGGGTTCCGCTGGCTGGCAGGCGGCTTGATGTGCTGGGGGAATAGGTGTAGAAGACTTAAACCAACCTCGAAAGTGTGAGGTGGTGATAGAGTACATCGCTAGAAATCACATTGCAATAATGTCGTCCATTAAGCCCAGATCTTCTATACTACACTTCACTCCGAGCTCGCGAATCGGACGGAAGATCTTGTCTTATTTAGCAAAAGCAATATACCGGATATCTAGTAGTACGTAGTAGTACCACCACCCAACAACTCCTCTTACACCTGTCTGCTCTTTACCCGCGCGTCCTGTTGAAGTTGAAACATTCCTTCCTTTTTCCTTTGAATGTTCTGTTTTTCCATTATCAATCAATCGACTAACCATAACGCCCCGTGATGATGCAGTGGCACGGAGCCACCTACCGACCGATCCTCCCTCACAATAGACGAGCGGCGGGTAGTTAGTCATGTGGTCCCACTACCACAACCACTCCAAGTCTACTATACATATGTATACACAACCCCAGGAACAAGAAGATCCGTTGATCCGTTCGCGTGGTTGATTTGGGCCTCAGTAATCCGTGTCCTCGAGCGGGTCCGGGTCCTCGATCCAGCCCGTGTTCGGGTCGCAGCAGTGCGCCGAGCTCCAGCTCATGTAGCGGCCCCTGCCGCCGCCGTCGCGCACGCGCTGGCCCCACCCGAAGTTATCCATGCGCTCGAGGTCGGGCTCGCTGACGCGCGGGCGGTAGTGGAGGCGGGACCCGAGGTCCTCGAAGCGGGCGCAGATGTCGCCGTGGCGGTCGCGGCGCGCGTACTCGCGGCCGGGGCGCGCGTCCCGGTGGCTGTCCCACTTGCCGCAGAAGTCGAGCGGGCCCAGGTCCAGCCACGTCGTCAGCACGAAGCCCCAGTGCCACGGCGCCGGCAGCGCCATCACGTCCAGCCCGAAGTCCGTCGTGCACTTGTCGCAGCCTAGCACCTCGCCCAGCAGCGCCGGCACGTCCGTCGCCTGCGCCCGCCCGCCCGACGACACCAGCCGCAGCCGCTCGGCGATCGCGTGGCCCTCCTGCTTCGCCAGGTCGCGCGGCCCGCTGTCGCAGCAGTCCGGCCGGCACGGCCGCTCGGCGCCGTGGCTCCCGGTGCAGAAGTCCTCCAGCCACTTGTCTACCAGGGTCGAGTACTCGTCGTGCCAGGAACGGTGGTTGCACACCGCGAAGACCCGGGGTAGCGTCGCGGCCGCTCTGCCCATCGGCGGCGGGTCGATCAGGAGCTGCGCGAAAGACCACATGGCGAAACCGTTCTTATCCATCGAAGAGATGATATGCCGGCGTCGCAGCAGCAATTGGTCGTCGCGGTAGCGCATCCGTAGGGAGATCTGGACCATGATTCCTTTCTGATACGTGGTGGTCGTGTTGTTGACTTGCGGCAGCAGCTGTCTGTACGGCTCGCCGTGCAGTCGGCGTTTTGTGATGGTCCGTAGGAGCTTCCGGGTCGCGCGCGTGGGTATGTGGTGATCAGGAGGCCAGTCTACGCACCGGGTGGCCTTATTCGGGGCGTAGGCGCGGTCCTTGAAGGTTATGAAGGGGTCGTGGAGTTTCTTGCACTTGTAGCAGTAGACGAGATCCTGCAGGTCGTAGTCTAGAAGGCTAAGAAGTGTGCCGCGATTCTTAGACTTGGACGACTCCACTCTCCTGATGTACTGGTTGAGCGCTTTCCAGGATGGCGGCGAAGGCGGCGAAGGCGGCACATCCGGAGGAGCTGAGGGGTCGGGGCGGATGACAACCGAACACATGAACCGGGACATTAGTTCCTTGTTGACGAGCGCGAGTAGCACAATGTGCGCCGGCCCCAAGTAGCTCGTAATGGCATCAAAAAGCTCCTGTGGAAGAAGCAACAATCTCGAGCCCTTCGGTTCCTGATGCTTTTCCGCTACCGTCAGGCCCACAGCCTTGCTGGCGCCAGTCCTGATAGCAAGAGCGCTGCTACTACTCGTGGCGTCGGGACGGTCAGGGCTGCTGGCCGATTTACCAATTGAGGATTTATCATCGTTGTCGGCAGCATCATTGGAGTCCTCCCCGTCACTCTGATTTTTCAGCTTCATCATGGACAATTTTTTTATGATGGCACTTAGTCGGTGAGAGTGGCCGATCTTGGTTCGAGCGTTGCTTTCTAGGAGTTAGTGGTGACAAGAAACTGTATTTAACAACAACGACGATGACGACGACAACCACAACAACAAAAACAACAGTCGTAGTAGCAGTGGCAGCGTCAGTTTCAGGTTTTCGAATTTACTGAAAAGGGTGGTGCAAAATAAAAGAACACGAGAAGACGAGAAGATACCAGTGAGAAAAAAGGGAGTGAGGTAAAACTCGAAAACGAACGTTGTAAAATGAGTCGTCAAGAAGTTGTAAGTGATTTCGAGTCAAGGTGGGGAGCTAAGTAGGCAGGGTTACCTAAGGTCACACCTAGGTCTGCTGGGGTTAGGGATTATAACGGCGCTCGGGCTTACGTACTTGAACATGTGCTTTCCTCCGTTAAATGGAGACATGATCCATCGCTACCTACAGTGGGTGGTGTAGGTATGTAAGTGAATAGGTAGGTAGGTAGGCAGTATGTGTTGTCCAACAATATTTGACATGTAATCACTTTCGCCTTTTTCTCTCAATGTTAATACAGCAGATGGAAAGAATCAAATTTACTCTCATACGTCAAGTATTTTGATATCATTGGCGACACATCCCTGTCATACGTGCGTAGAATGGTGAAAAGACCTTGGGGAATTACTTGGCAGCTGAGGGTGAGATGAGCCAGACATATAAGCGTCACGGAAAGAAGGTGAGAGAGGGCGCAACAACAGGGAGAGCGAACAATATACAGAGAGGCTAGTCGGACTTAGGGCCTTCAGGTCTCAGCCTCAAAATATTCAGTGAGACTGGATCCACGGAAATACCTAAATTGATATGGTCAGATCTCTTCAGACTGACAGTTGATGATACTAGCTGCTTAAGCAGCCTCTTTCGGTGTGCCAATCACCTGGATTCGTTGCTGTGAATGTGCTGATCCAGTCACCAGTCACCCAGAAAGACCGCACTACCAATGATAAGTTGCGCTTGACGTTAGCGGTTGATACCTAGCAGACCGCCTGTTCAGGCCCTCGTTACGATAAGTGCATACATGTACCATATGCGCACGTACATCGTATCGCCTCCTTATGTACTTACGTGTATATACTCGAGTATTCCTTAAACGCCCAACTTGATCCCTTTACGTATTCCCATTGATATAACATTAGGGGTCAATTCCGGACGTAGTAGCTCATATTAAAATCACTCGAAATTGTGGACCAGATGAAAGAGTATCACCTGCAGTCCAATACCTAGGTATTATTCGGATTTAGTTGTTACATAAGTACAATCTAGGACAATCCCGCAAAGACCGTGGCAGACATTTCGTCAGGAGAGGAGATTTGAGTTCCTATTCCGCCTCTCGAAGCCCGATTAGACAGGATGACCGCTCGGCCTAAGATTAATTCTCCTTTGTAGACCTACCCCCGCATCGCCCTCCATCATCATGTCATACCTTTGAATGACCTTACCTCCTCCGGTTCTGCTGCATCATCAAGATCTGAACCATCCGGATGAAGATGTTTAGGAAGTCCAACTCGAGGGAGATGCTCTCGTTGACCGGGTCCCTCTTAACGATGCCACGCTCGGCCATGCGCGAATGGTATAGGATCTTCTGCACATCATACAGCGTAAACCCGCCGAAAACTGCTAGACCGCCATATAGCCAGATGTTCTCCGTCAATGCCAAAGTTCGCATAGCCGTCGCTGGGATGACGAGGGGCGCGAGCCCGGAAACCGCGACAATGGCGGCGCCAGCAAGCAGAGGGCCCCCGATGTACATGTACTTCTCCTGTTTAGCTGTGGCGCCGACGAACGAGATAGAACCCATCATGGCAACAGTGTAGAGGCCAGCACGAGCGATCAGCGCGCCGGGCGCAAAGGCTATAAGAGGGGCGATAAAAGCAGCCTGGGTGGCATTAAACGCGGTCCAGAGAGCGTACTTGGGCACGTAGCTATTTCGAGTCAGTATGCAGCTAGATATACTCAAAGAACTAGAGAGAAAAAAGAAATACTCACTTGTCCGGGTCAATAGCCCGAGTTCCAAGCATGGTACCGATGCTAAGAGCCAAACCACCAATCGCCACAACCCATGGGCTCGTCACCATCAATCTGTAGACGAACCCGGTCTTGACCATTTGTCGCGCGGTCAACCCGATGATACCGATACCGAGGCCCGTGTGAAGGAAGGTCTGGTTTAGGTAGGATCGTTCGTAGCTAGGCATGCCTCCGTCCTCTCGAGTCTCCCGGTTGAAGACGGCATTGATGGCGATGAGCGTGCCACCAAAGATTGCACCTCCCGTCAACAGTTTACGCATCGTCGAGCCCGAGTCTGCAGCAACGGCCCCGGATTGCTGCATGTAGGTCCTGGACGATTTGGCGAAAGCATTCCGAGGTGCGGCTCGTAATGTTATCGACGCGAGAGCCGTTCTCGATGTGAGGAAGTTGGATGATCGGGGGGCGGATTGATGGAACGCTCGGGCGGGAGCTGCGGTACGGAAAGAGGATTTAGTGAGCTCTGGCAGCCTGGATGCCAGGCGCGCAGGTCCCAGTCGGACTGAAATCGTGAACGACATTGTTGCGAGTAACTCTATCGATGATGAGAAACAAAGAAAACGAAGACGAGTAGATGTTGAAGGTGAAGTTGGGAAAACGGTAAATGTTGGAAGTTATCCGCCTATGATGACGATGAGTTGAACGGTTATTGGAGTGATTAGTGTCAAGAGCTGCCAAAAGAATTTAGGTGGAGCGGGGGCGGAGTGCACGGAATTCGCTGGAACCATCAATTCACTTCTCCATTTCTTCCGTACCGAAGACCTTCCTAAACCCGCGTTTCTCCGAGGCTTACCTAATCACAAAAGAGTCCTCTTTAACCAATCACTCCTTAAGACGGCGTCTTCAAAATCCGACCAGCCTTTTAGCCCTCCAATGTTTTATCCAGCTTGACACTTGCACTACAAACCGGCTTGTTTTTCTCTTAATTGATATTCAACTGAGATTATAGATCCCTCTTCATTCTACATCTTATCTTCAATGAATAACACATCTGTTGCACTGACCTCTTTGATTCCTCATCATAGAGAGGCACTGAATGCGATTTGATATCGGGAATTGATATTGGGCTGATACTAATCGGCATACTACCTAGCGTCTGTGACGAAGCGGTTATGGTTTTTTGTGAGAGTTTTCATAATACATTATCCTACATGTATTTCGTACGTAGTGTAGTACACTTGACATGGCTTTGCCTAGTGTATCCTAAGGTTGTCATTTAGAACGCCGGCAAGCCGGCTTGATTCCGGCCAAGCCACGTTTATTGCTCGGCGCCATAACTATAGTATATACGCCGTACAAAGCTCCCACAAGCTACATACTAGCTGCTTTCAATCCAAGGAGCTTCTCCAGATCCGGAATCATCAGGATGTTCTTGTGCTATGCTTCGTAAATTGCCAATACACACTGTATGTTAGGCAAGGGAGCCAAGAGTCATACTCATCGGCTCGCTCTACGAATTTCGTCATTGGATCAAGGCTGTTAAGTCACCGTAGTCCCTAATCCTTACATGCATATCCGGCCGGTATTGTGTGAAGGTACCTGGCAGTCTGGCGAGCTCTTGCGTAGTGCCTTGCGCTAAGTCGCCATTACAATGACTTCATTGGATCCCGAACTAGTGATAATCCCTTCAGCCGGCGACCTATTTTAGTCTATGACCCTGCTGACTGCGCAGGACTGCGCAGCTGGCTCACGCCGGTTCCTTGCCAAGGTTGTATTGAGGCCGGGGTCTCGATCCCGTCAGCCTTAGTGGTCTTCCCATCGATCCAATACTAATTACTTTTCATTTTGCACTTCGTTGTACAAATAAATCCTTCGCATGCCAATTCTACCTAATCAGCAAACTTCACCTCCGTCTTTTCTCTTGCAACGGTCCTTATTTCTTCTTATCCTGTGCCCCAGCAATTGAGTCGTTTCCTTCGAATTCATATGGTAAACGGCCAATTTCCTCTCCTTTAGTATCGTTGCGTCGTTTTTTTCGGTTGGGTGACTTTGGTAGCAACATTTAAGTCTACCGAATTTTCGTGACTGGTGTTCTGTAATCCTTGTACCAGTTGCCGGCATTGTTTTCACGCGTCTCCGCAGGCGTTCGAACTCGCCGCATACCGTCCTACGTTTCTCCTGTGTAATTGAACCGGACAATTATTCCCAATCAGCACCATGCGATCTTCGACCGTGCCCGCGCTTCTGATGGGTTTGTCGGGTGCATTGGCGCTCTCCCTTCCGCTTCAGGCACCATTGGCGTTGAAGAAGCCATCGAAGAAAGTCATGCTCAGCGACTTGAAGGAGTCAACGTTGGTACCTACGGGGTGCTTCTGTGCGGCAGGTTCAATGTGCTGTCAGGTGGGAGACGACACAAGCTGCGACTATGGCATCTGCGGCATGGGCTCATGAGAAGATATCCCCCGAAGTGGTGCTGAGTAATTAAATACTCCTGAGTTCACCCGTGGATATCTGCGACAGCTCGATCGATAGAACACGGTTTCTGCCCTCCTCTGCTAGGGTAGCCGAGCATCGACGAGTGCGAGAGATTCACTCGTCGCAGACAAAGCCGCACGACAATTACTCGTCGTAATTAAACACCGTAGATGGCGGTCCGAACCCCTGATACTCGGAATCGGCAACATGGCGCACGGTCTTGACGATATGCGGGCTTTAGCCGTGTCTTACGACTGTTGCTATTTTCGTACCTTGAGCTTCGGATTGTCTTTCGTTGATGTACATTTCATCGCCCTTGCAGGTTCCGCACCGATACCAATGCAACTTGCGTTTCACCGTACAGCATACCGACCTAGATTTATTATATGGGGTACCAAGTTCGGACGACCTCGATTACACACCTTTGAGCAAAGGCCTTCAGGACGGTCCTTTTGCTGGAAAACGTTCTTGGGATACCGAAATCCCATAATCAACTGGTCCTTTTTGTGCCTGGAAATTGTTATCCATCCTATGAAAGCCTCGGCCTTGGCTGTAAAGATAGGAAGGCTATTGTTGGTGTTTTTGGGATACGGCGTACGAATTTTAGACTGGACTCCGGATGATCGAAACAAGGTTGAGGATGGGATTAGAAAAATTAAGGAAGGGGCGACATAACATGTGTCAGTTGTATATGGTGGTATCTTCGGCCGGAATAGTGATATGCGATGTATCAAAGGGTCCTAGATTCCGGATGAAGAGGCGGTGCGCTTATGTCTGCTCTCTTTATAGGGGTAACAGAGTGCTGCAAACTCTACCTCTTTGTACTTATCTGCAACTATGCGCTGTATACTAGTAGCATATTGTGAAAAGGGCCTGTGCATCGAAATTATTTTTGCTTATGATGGTTCTTGCTCTCATTCATCCTGTCGTTCATAAAGTTAGAAGCCAACCCGTTCAGCTCAAATATTAACTATGAGCAAGTATCAGGAACTATTCCACCAATGTGGATATGCCCCCAAGATACAGTTTCTCTCCTCTAGGCATAGTTATCGAGCTAGTACTCGGTTAATTAGTTTGTTAGTACTAACCTCTGTCCCCGAAACATTTGATGTTCGAACGCCTTTCAAAAAGACTATCGCTTCTCCTTTCGGCGTCGTGTGATATAAGTATTTATGTGGAATAATCATCGTGAGTTCGTCTTAGATGATAATTAGAGAATCCCGAGCTTGGTTGAATAGGTAGGGCTGTTTGTAGTTCCACCGCCCCGGCGAGCAGTTCTGTAGGAGAGCTCTTGCCTTTCCCTCAACATTGGGTGTCAAGCATCGTATTATAAGGCTTGTAAACTATGTTGGTTCTGAGATACTCATTCTGCAGTTGTATGTGGCCTTCGAAAACTCTAAAAATACTAAGGTTAGACGATTAGTTCACCCAACATCAACCCCTATCCCGAGCAAACCAAGCGGAGGGTTTTGCGTAACACCATCTTGGCTCAGGGGTAAGGATCAGCGTTCTTATTCTAACAAACAGAAAAATCCGGGATAGGGGACTACAGGGTTGCAAAAGATATCATTCGGTGGAAGGTTTCACTATCGTCATTATTGAAGAGATCACACCACCTTCCTCTTTAATCTTCTCCTAGTAGGTAGTCCTCTAGGACCCATACGGGTCCGATGAGTTCTTCTCCGGGGCTTACTTTGACTGCATCTCTATTCGGCGATCGTGCTAACGGCTGCTACCATAATACCTGGCTGGCGGCATTACGAAGACGGGCATCCTGGGGCAGGCAGACCCCACGAGAACCTCTACCTTCCTGTTTGGGCTCAGCTTAAAGCTGCTTGACGATAACGTACATACTAGCTTATGGTGGACCAGGAAGACATTGACCAAGGCCTCTAAGAAGTATCTAATAAGACGAGATTCGCCTATGAAATCACTACGAGTACGAAGGTGTACCGTTTAAGGCAAGGGCGTTTGTTTGCGTTATCAATCCCCTATTATGGCTAGACGTGGGATGCTGGTAGAGAGGTATACATACACCCGGAGCCTACCACCGCCCGCGGCGACGTCGAATGCATCTAGAAGGTTGAATAGAACATGGAGGACGGAGGCCAAGCCCAGAAAAACGGTATATCGCCGCCTACTATACATCGTAAGGATGTCGAGTCCCGAGATACTTGAACCCCACGGACCAGGTAACCATTGAATGTCTGAGTGTGGTCAACTCGCCAAATGTAGGTCGCCGACTAACAAGACCGTGCTGTACCCGTCTGGTTTCGTCGAAATGGCGAGTGTTGGTGCTGAAACCGGACGCGCTGAATTCTGTTGGTGATTCCTGTGTTCGGTCTGTTACCTGCCATATCCATGGAACACAGCAATATGTTGCGCATATACTCAGGGCAGCTCTCTTCCGGTGCTCCCAACTCGGAGCATATGATTAATGTATGTACCTATTAATGTAAGAGGTACGCATGTGTGGTATGTATGTGACTACATATATGTACCTGAAATGTGCCTGTGCGTGGGACGATGGTGGAGAAGGCGGGCGCTAGAATTCTTCTCGAATGCTGCAAAATCGCTTGGCTCTGTGCCTAGATGAGTACTAAAATACTTTGGATATACCTAAGTAACCCCCAAGTTTCCAAAGGGTTCTGCAGCAAACCACAACCCACCCCCAATCATCATCATCTCTTCTCCTTCAAAAGTCGACTATGTATCGTCGTTGATTCAAGCTATACTACACTCGTACGCTATCGAATGTCGTCGCGAAATAGCCGAAGTTATTTCAGACTATCGGAACTGTTCTAAGCAGGGAATTGGGTCGGTCATGATAAACAATGCTTCCTGAAAGATAATTTAACTTTCTTAGCCTGTCAATTACTCGCTGAACAGTTGGAGCAATTTATCGTCACTCCATCCTTGAGATGGAACTACTACTGCACTAACCTACCGATTCACGGATTAATATGGTAGGTTGATTGTATCTATACATTGCCAAAAGCGCTAGCGTGTACGGATCTGTACCGGTAGGCTAGTATACGACTAGGAAGCAAACTGTCCTTACATACAGGTAATATCTTGGCTACTCTCATGTAGGAGCAATCCTGTTGGCGTATACTGCGTATGTACTGTAGAAAGCCTTACGGTGGGGTTATTTTTCATGGTTATAGCCCTCCGCATACGTTATATACATACTACCAAGACGTGTCATTAGACCTGGTTCCTATCTAGTGTATAGTTGTGTATCGTAGCGTACAAAGGGGTTCCAACCCATCCTCGTTACTATTTTCGTGTTTGGCATAATGACAAAGACTGTTACGACCTTTAACACAACGCTCGCCCGTATATACATACTAACATGTAACCTAGATACCTACACACGGCTTACAAATAATGAGGACGAGAGGTAGGGGTTACATCAGAACCTGCAGCCCCAGCCCCAACACGGACAGAGCGAGGGTTCAGGTACCTTGCCTGCTTACTTGGTGATCTGACAAGATCCTGCGAGTCATCATGAATGCAGATGATTTTTTTGACAGGAATTGGAAATAAGACAGATATTTACATACAGTACATACTTTGTAGTAGTAGTGATAGTAGTATACGTCCGGGCTTCCGAGACCTGCATGTGTGTGCTATGTGTCCTAACCAAGTAGGTATTATTAGGTATCATGATCACTATTCGAAAAAGAACCTTGGAAGGATTTTGTGCTACCAATGTACATACAGGTAGTAGTTGACATGTGTTAGAGATGTAGATTGGGAGCCTGGCACTTGGGACCCTTACTCGCAACCCCGGACCCTACAGGTACCTGTGTACATGTACTAAAGTTAGACTTCTCGCTTGATGGCAACTGGACCCCTCGCATTAGAACCCGTTAGAAGTGCCAGCCGGCGCTCCGTGCTTTAGAGCTTCTTTTCCTTACCCACACACCACATGCAATTGGATTCATGATCTCCAATTCCACAACACAACCCGCACACCATTTGTCCGCCACCCGCCTGCCCGCCCTTTATTTTTTTTCGTTTTTCTTCTTGATGAAGATAAGACACACCAAAGTTAGCCGGTATTCAAGATGAAGAATTAGGATTCCGCTCCACTCTGAAGGGACGATCTGCATCAGCCCCAAGAGTGTCTCAGACACACGCTGTATACCTGTAGGTAGTCGTCTACCCAAGGTGCTATACTCTCGCGGCCTCGATACATTCAGCTCTCTTCGTTCTTCTATACCTACACTTTCATCCTACCTAACCTGCATACACATACGTACATGCACACACACATACCATACTACGTACATACTTTTCTTTGCCTAGATCAGCTCCACCTACGGTTGTGGGCAGCTGCATGCACGATAAGTCGCATACAACAAAGCCTTCCACAAATCTATCCTTTCCCATTCTCTCTCTCACTCTCTCACATACACAAACTCTCCCTATTCCTGGGAGAGCTGCCTCATGTTGCTCAATGTTTGTCCTTATCTTTATTGCTGTTTGTAGTGTGTTAGTGCCGTTGGAATAGGTTATTGTTCCCCTGATCTCACTTTTACATACTTCTCAAAACTTTCTTGAATTCTTGCGCCTCGTTATATGTACGGCGCGCACGTTGACTATTATCCAAATTGCCTCTTCGATTCGGAGCCTTGTCACCGCCCTTTGAGCCATACGATATTGGTCTTGCTATCTGTTCAGCTGTGAGTTCCGGGTTCGCGATTCGAGTGGCAGCGCACTACAAGAATATGAAAACTGATCAAGTAGCCTTGGCGGTCAGAAGCCAGTTCGAAAACCCCCGTATACTCGTACGTACGATATCCATACGAACAAGGCCCATACCGAAGCACGCGACTGTGGCCCCCGCTGTTCACTGCCGTCTTCCGGTGTGAGAGCTTTTCCAAATCCCAAAACGCGAGTCAAGGAACTGTCTCGGACAGCTACTTGATGACGTCCAGTGATTCTAGTGTCGACGCCGCCCGACTATTCGTCCGATAGTACCCTCAGCTCCCCCCCATCTTTTGGTTCTACATCCACCCAAGCTCCAAGCTCGTCGCATCCCGCGTGACCAATTGGATTGGCATTGAAGACCTCAACCTTGCTTCCCGTTTATGGTGTCCATGCGTGGAGAATACGCGACCTGGCCAGGGTATAGCATGACCCGGTTCCTTGCCTAAAGTGCCATACTCGAAACCTTCCCCTTAATTTGGAAAGAGTAGGATAACACCAGGCCGATAATTAATTTTTTTTCGGGCGGGAGATAGATACCCATTGCCTATTATCTGGGATTGGCGATACAGGGGAATAACACTGGGCTTTAGATCCACCAGGGGTCGCAAGCAGCCATGAGGCGGAACAGAGTCCCGCACTCTCCGCCATCGCCCTTTAGGGCCCTGGCTCATCATCCGGTGAATTGCCAGCCTGGAGACCCCGTGTCCTTAATCAGGTCGTTCAATAGCGAGACGAACCCGACCCGACCGATGCGTCCCTCGCCTCTCGCGGCTTCGACCATTCCAGACATGCCGCTCGACTTGCTCGATCGCATGAGATCCTTCCCGCTTTTCAAGTCGGCCCCCGAGGAATTCCTGGTAGCGATCGGCAAGCATTTGAGACCCCAGGTTTCCTCCGCACACGATCACATTCTGACCGAAGGAGAGGAAGCAAGGGCGATGTACTGGCTGATCCGCGGCGTCGTTTCCGTTACATCTCGAGACGGCGAAGCTGTATATGCCGAGCTGAAACCGGGCTGCTTCTTCGGGGAGATCGCGGTTCTCATGGACATGCCCCGAACGGCGACCATCATTGCGCGCACAAAATGTCTCCTCCTTGTGCTCAAGAAGGAAGACCTTCGTTCGGAGCTCCCTAAATTTCCCGACATGGAGAAGGCGATACGCCAGGAGGCACAAGAACGTCTGACCATTCTGAATAAGAAGCGCCAGGAGAGCGGGCATAGTATCAAAACTGCGAAGGCGCCAACAGCAGCTCGGGAAGCTGTCCCTGGCGAGGTATCGACTGGCGAGGTTGGCGTTATCAAGGAGGGGTCTGTGATAAATACGAAAAAGAGGAAGTCGCCGAGTCCTAAGGCAATCGAAGGGCCAACCGCGGGCGGTGCGTTGGGAAGTGGCCTTGTCAATGTGCGACAGACCCTCAAAGAGCTGCCCCTCTTCTCGACACTACCACCCGATATTCTGCATTTCCTCGGCCTGAGCGCGCAACCGAAGACTTACTCGCCTTTCACCGATATAATCCAACAGGGAACGCCGGGTAATGAGATATACTTCATCGTGCGTGGCGAGGCAGAGGTGATTCACGAGCCGCCGGATGGGCAACCGGAGAAGCGGATAACTCGTTCATCCCTAATAAGACCACGTCTGAGACAAGGCCAGTACTTTGGAGAGGTTGCTAGTCTGGGCCTATCGCTCCGACGAACGGCGACCGTAAGATCTATCACGGCGGTCGAATGTCTCATGATTAGCGGTGAGGCCTTGAACGAGCTGTGGATAAAATGCCCGCCGGCCATAAAAAGGCAGGTTGAAGATACAGCGAGAACTCGGATCAGGCCGGGCGACAGCGACGTCGAAATGAAAGACACAGAACACGCGGAAACCACGAATTCGTCACCTTCGACGCCCATAGGATCGGCACCACAAGTCACATTCACGGGACCCTCCATACCTGCTTCGCCTGTTACAGATGAGTCGGACCGTATGGAACCCAAGGACCCAGACCCCTACCTTAGCGTCGATATGGAAAATCTGAGAAACCGCCGCCGGGGATCTCTCGCTCCGCTCATACCGGGCGAATCGCCCAGCATAGCCACTCCCAACGGTACTCGGATGCGTATGCTCGACACTTCTACGGTAGCCAAATGTCCTATTCCATCATCGTCTCCGGACTCCGAAGTCCCAGCCAAGAAGGCTAGGATACTACCTAAGTTGCCACACGTCAACCGGGAAGCCCTCCTTCCCGACGATGTCTTGGTGACGATATTTCAGTTTCTTGACATCATGGAGCTTCTTCGCCTGAGACAGCTCTCGTCGCACGTGCGCAAACTGCTTGCAACGTCGCCGAGGCTCTGCACCGATGTGGATCTCACTCCGTACAACCGCCAGGTGACCGATGAGGTACTCATCAACGTCATTGCGCCGTTTCTCGGACCACGGCCAGTCTCGATTGATCTAAGCAATTGCTTTCACATCACCGACGAGGGATTCTCGACGTTGTGGAAACTCTGTGGCAAGAACGTCAAGGTTTGGCGTATGAAGTCCGTCTGGGATGTCTCTGCCAACCAGATCCTAGATATGAGCGAGAATGCTAAGGGGTTAGAGGAGGTAGACTGGAGCAATTGTCGAAAGGTCGGCGACAACCTACTCGCTCGCGTGGTTGGCTGGGTGGTGCCTGATAACGCTCCACAAACCACGAAACAAGTGGTCATAACAAATTCGGCGCGCCTCCGTGGTCAGAAGCCCCAGGTACAGACGGTGACGCTTCCGCCCCCTGGTACCGTCATCGGTTGTCCTAAACTGAAGCGACTAGACCTGTCGTATTGCAAACACATTACGGATCGTTCGATGGCTCACATGGCAGCCCACGCTCGGAACCGACTGCAATCGCTCTCGCTCACTCGCTGCACGTCAATTACAGACGCCGGATTCCAGTCGTGGACGACATTCCGGTTCACCAACCTTTCACACCTCTGCTTAGCCGATTGCACGTACCTCTCCGACAATGCGATCATCGCACTAGTGAGCGCCGCCGAGTCCCTGACCCACCTGGATCTCTCGTTCTGCTGCGCCCTCTCGGACACGGCGACCGAGGTTGTCGCCCTCAGCTTGCCGCAGCTACGGGAGCTGAAGATGGCGTTCTGCGGCAGCGCCGTGAGCGACAACAGCCTTGCGTGCATCGCGCAGCATCTCAACGACCTCGAGCGCCTGAGCGTGCGGGGATGTGTCCGCGTCACCGCCGTCGGGCTCGAAAATGTCCTCGAGGGCTGCGGAAAGCTGTCCTGGATAGACATCAGCCAATGCCGCAACCTCGAGATCTGGGTCCAGGAAGGAGGCGTCAAGCAATGGGGATACGACGAAAGGGCGGCCGGAGACGAGGCACAGAACATGGCTGCGAGGGAGGTTAGAGTCATCCCACCGCAAGGTGTACGGAATAGGCCTGCGAGGAAGCCCGTTGCTTTCGTGGTTGAGAAAGGCGCCGGCGGGCTGCGTTAGCCCCGGGGGTAGCCGCACTTGAAAGTAAGCATTGTAAAGGCGTTTGCATCTATTCATTTTGTTCTTGTGGACATGCGATGTATTTGCCATCTGGGGTGGCTCTGTCTTCCTTTCGAGGGTCTTCTGCGATATACCTCCACGTCAGGGTTTTTTGTTTTACTTAGAGGGAATGCAATGCAATGCATCTACGGTCCCACAACCACAACCACAACCACAACCACAACCACAACCTGGTTTTTTACATTTCAGAGTCGTTTCTAAAAGGCAGCTAGCTAGCTGTAGGTATGTCGGAAGCGTCGCATTACATACATAGATTCCCGGCCGGGGTGTAGACGGTTGAAAATAAGTACATATGTGCTTCCAAGACTTGATGTGATCTTCGATTCCTTTGCTCGAACATTACTACTGATGGCTTAGTACCCGCGGGGCTGGCTAGTCAGGATGGAGCTGTCCGTCGGGGAGTAGCCGGCTCACGGCATTAATCCTGTGAAGATGGTTCAATAGTGCCCGGGGACCCGTTACACGAATCCGGGCCGTCGTAACCAATCTGACGGAAGTCATCTAGAGCCCGGTTCCGAGAACCTAGTTTGGCTCCGCACAGGTTTTCCGTCGAAAGCTAGCGATGACCCCGAACCGGCCGTAGCCGAGGGCCGGGGATTCCAAACGTGTTCCGCGAAAGTAACCCCACCCACACCCGACGCCGATAATTCGGAACTCGTAGCATGCGGATCCGTGTACTCGCGATAGGTTCGGGTAGGTATAAGCACCTATTTATAGGCCGTGCCTGTTTTCTTGAATAGAGAGCTAGCCGGCAATCCGTCCGGGAGAATTGATGACTGCGTATTCTAAAACCTGCGGGCCTGTAGCTTATGTGCACACTTCCTATTTAAGTTTTTTTCTCATTTTGTTGCTTAGGACGCGTCAAGACTCAATCCAAGACACCAGGAGATAATTGACCGTATAAGACGAACCAATGGGCCAGTGGCCGGGCTGGTCTCGACGACATCCATGGCGGCTTGGGGGTGGCGAGGTCTCAGTCGAGACTCGCTGTGTCGCTAAATTCACGAGAAGCCGAGTGTGAGTGACCCAGCCGTTTGCATTGTTCGTCATCATCGCTGCGAGCCAGGCGCTCACCAGGGACGCGCGCACTTAGTCAGCATGGTATTTCTAGGTATAGTCATTCAACAATTCTGGGGCAGGGGAAGCCCATGGCGCCGGACTCAGATATGTGCGGCATGATCGAGAGACTCGGCCCCGGCAACGATAATCGCAGGCTGAAGGAAGGGGATCGCATCATAGCGCTGATAGCGATGTTCAACCAGTCCCATCTAAAGGTCAGGGTCGTCGGAAGGGATATGGCGTCGGGTCTGAGCTTTCGGGTTGCCAGGAGTCCTAACGTAATCTTGCGTCCGCCTTGCCTATGGTCTTGTAAGGGTTCGTGTTGTTTACTACCTGATGGGTAAAGAAGCTGCTTCCTGCCACATCGCCGTCGTCGTAGCCTACGGATAATATCCGCTGCGTATTGACCGCCGCTCCTGCTAGTACCTATAGAAAGGCTCATGTCATGCTTGCGGGACATGACTCAAATCTCGATAAACCAATAGGGTCGAAGGGTTGTTTCGCAAGTAGCTAGCTATGGCGGCGAGCAAAGTGAGTAAGCATATATACTTAGATAGTTCGAGGGATGACATAAAGGACTTCTAAGATTTCTAGATAGTCAACACGGTGGCTATCTAAAAGCCACGAGATGAGATCGAAAAAGTTTCGGAAAGTTTCTAAGATAGAATCATACGCGCATATATGCCGTTCCTCGAGCCCGATGATAACGGACACAGGTTTCAGATAGAAGCGTCTCGATATGTGAAGACCCCCAAATCCTTCCGCACACTTTGAATTGCCAGCAACAGTCGTATGGGAGAAATATGTCAGCAAGTGACTCAGCGTCGTCGGTGTTAAACCTGTTGGCTAGCTTGTCACCGGGCCAGTCAGTGAACTCCATACCCTCGCCACTCATCCGCCGGGGTAAGTTGCTTTGGGATATGACTGATAGGTATTGTCATTCGAAGGTACGAATATCACGACTGTTAGCACTTAGGGAGATGGCTGCTATAACATCGCCGTTCCCGCAAGACTACCCTGCCCCGTAATCATGTGAACTCCCTACACGCCTTCTAGCACTTTTGCTCACGCATTCGAACCTGTCCCTGAAAGTTGTAGCGGGACTTTTCCAAACTTTGAGTATCAAAATGGAGGTTGCGTTTGGGACACTGTAGCGGTTCCATCCCGGTACCGATAGCTCCTTCATATCTAGCTAGAGAAATTCCGAGGTTATTAGATGGCCTGGAATTTCCGGGGACGTATTTCATACAGCCAGCTTCGCACTCAATGATGCCAACGGTGGCAAATTGGCCGTGCTTGATCGTTACTACATCGACACCCGTGAAGATTCTGGATGATGCTACTTAGGCAGGCATCTGTTCTTGCTAGGAACTTGGTTGGGCTCGCGTGCGCTTTTCCCGGCACACACACGCCCCCCTGAGATGTTGTTTGGCTTGGGTTTTTTTCACAACACCAACCTTCTACCCAGATCACCCGATCCTTGGACGTTGGTCGATATGCAGCTCGAGGTTTGCCTTCAGGGGTTGGATTTGATGCTCGCATGACAGCCCAATCTGTAGTCAACGTTGACAAATTACTCATTCAACGCCGCCCCTCGTGACAAAGAAGTCGAAGTGTTATATTGGCCATCTGAAGTCCGACCACCACTATCTCTGTGGGAACAAAGAACCAGTGGCATGTAAGCCACCAGCAGTTCAACTACCAACATCTTCGCGGGAACGAATTACCGGTGTTGAGTACTAGCGGCCAGACTACCAACATCTACGGAAACGAAGAAAAAGTGACAGAATATCGTCACGACACCACGGAATCGACTCCCGTAACGCTATTTCCATACCAACACTGTTGGAAAATGTAGTCCTCGCAGCATCAGGCGACCTAATGATTCATAGTTGTTGGTAGAGTGATAGGTACATGAACGTTCCCCCCTGGTTCACGATGGCGTATATATATGTGTGTGTGTATCAGGGCTGTACGGAAGAATCTCATGGCATAGAACACCACATCTTCTTCCTCTTAAGTTCACTGTTCGGTGCCGTTTTCCAAAATAACCCTGCTCGGCATTCTGTTTTCCTGCGTTATCTAGCAGACACACCTTCCGCGTTCGCGGTCAAAGGTCAGTACTCGTTTCCTAGGATGTGCGACCATATCATGCAATAGGGCGTCACGTCTTGAATGCGCCGGCCTGTCAAATATGGCTACTCTTGGCGGGATTTCCTTGAGCATGATGATCAGCTAGTGAAACAAGAATGTTAAATTCTGATATATAGAATACATAATGTCGAACCCTGCCCAGAAAGGAGCCCAAATTAGTAGGGAGGACTTTTTAAAAAAGATAGCAGACTCATACGAAAAGGACGAGCCGCTCTTTGACGACAACGATATAACGGAACTCGAGAATATTGTTGCTGAATACGAGAAAGCCGTCCAGGAGAATAAGGAAGAAATCATTAGAAAGCCGCTCTACTACCCTGTTTTTGGTGAGGGGCGGATAGAGGCGAAATGGCCAGAGGTCCCGAAAAAAGCCTCTTCCTCCTGGGTATGTGCATATGTCATGACGCAATGAATCATCCAGGCTTCCCATATGATTCTTGCCAACGCAGAACGCTGAAAAATGGCTTGGATACAACTTGATGAGCTGCGACTGATAGTTTCTCTTAGGTGGGAACGATTTCTGAATATCATACCTTGGGGGTATAATCGACAAATGCACATCAACAGGGTCCCCTTCCACCCAATACGTCTCGGGTGGTTGGACGTCCCACTTGGTGACATGGAAAAGGTCGAGTATGAATTTACGAAACATGAGGAAGAATGGCGAGCTGGCTACATGTGTACCGTGATAGAAGACTTACTGAGAAAAGCACCAGTCTCACGAAATATCAACAAGATTATGTGTTTTGGCCTTGGAACTCTTGACGGGGAACGCCGACGCAACACGGTGGAGGGTACCGGTAATCCCGAAGCTGATGCTGCACGGGCCAGAGTCCAACACGCCGCTGCGCTTACAATACGTCGCGTGCTGAGAGAGAAGACCGGTAATAATAAAATACAACTCAAAACCCAAGACCCAGGGTATAGCCGCGCTAGCAAGATGGTCCTAGAAAAATTTGAGTTTCAGATCGTTCCTGGCCGTGGAGGACATGGCTTTACCGAGGTGGACGAGAACACTGGTAAGTGTCACTATACGGATTGGTTGAATTTGAAAGAAAATAAATCCTAACTTCGGGTGTTAGTGGTGTTTACTATAGATGCCGAAGTCCCGGTTAAGGAGTTAGTCGCAGAGAAGAAAAAACCAGCCATGATGATTTGGAGGTCAGTAACGCAGGAGGATATAACATATCCGAAGATACCTAAATCAATGGGGGATGGCGACACCCCTCGGACTCAAAGGCTCGTCAAGGATTACGACGAGATCAAAATCGACGAACGAGTCCTGCTCGATGACGAAGTGAACAAAAAGCGCGACAAAGACAAAGAAAGCAACAAGCCCAGAGAAGACGAGAAAACCCCCGAGCGCGAAAGGAAAGAAGAAATAACTCGATTCGACGACAGAGTATCTTTCATGGATAAACTTTCGATATACGTGAAGAAAGAAGGCAAATAGGATGCAAGCCCGAAAAAGGCATGGTTACTGCATGGTTACTGAATAGCCATTCGCTCATTTGATGACCGGCTCAACACTTTTCATTTGAAACACGATGGTTATGGCGTTCTAAGGGATAGGGAGTTTGAATCTTCACGGGAACGCGGGGTTTGTTTTCTCATTAATGTCTTGGGTAGGCTTGGATGGCTGAGTCTTTCAATTTCTCTTGTTCGGGTTTCGTCTTTGTTGTTTTTCCTCGGGATTATTCTGCGGGTCCTTGATTTCAGTTAGTAATGCTCGAGATAATAAAACCAGACTTGATGCCGCAGCATAGATCGCTCTTCTTGAGATTGGGACTCAGGTTACTTTGCACATTAGGGGCTTGCAATATCATAGGATGACATTTGTGAGTATCCGCGTCGATACATAATTTCCTTTATGTGTTTGATGGTAGCCCGCGCGGATTATCCAAGGTCACCTAGAAGTTGCCAACTTGGGACACTTTTTCCATCTGTTGCGTTTAATAATATACGTAGCCGCTAATGTCAAATGCGGTAGATAATATCTGGACATATGGACCAACGGCTATCCTGTCACTCCCCATTGCATATAGGTGGCTCATTGCCTTACTGTATGTAACATACAGGGCCTACTTCAGAACAGCCTTTCGTACCCTGATGGGGTTACATCCCAGTACACCTACCAAAGTGTAAACCTATCCGGCCTACCTCCGGACACGGAGCTTCACAAGACCGTGGACGCATTCTCAGCAGACTTGGAGTGTAGCCTTGCAGATTTGGTGATCAATGATACCTTGCAGGTTGATGATCCACTTGATCTCGACCGTTATACGCATATACGTAATCATCGGTCAGCTGGAAATCCCTATTCAATGAAAGGGGAAGTTGTTAGCTGTCAGTCACAGCTAGCAGCAACTGTCATCAAATTTACTATAGAAAAGACTTTTATAGTTAGCGACTTCTGTGTTCGCTCCTCATAAATTCGGTTGATAGCCGGCCAAATTAGAACGTCTAGGTCACCAGGAGGGAACAGACTCTTATCGAAGGACTGTAACGAAACCACCATTCGGCAAGCTAATCTGATCGCCCGCTTGCAGCTCTTCGGGCAATTCCGGTTCCGGTCGGATTGGTGTTTCTGGTACTGATCCTCCGTCTCCGTCATCGAAGCCCGAGTCGGGTGGCATACCGATATGAATGTCATATCGATAGAAACGATCAGACCGCCCACTAAGTGCTGTTTTAGTACAAAGAACAGGCACTTTTGACAGTCCGCGCCTTCAGCAAACCCGCTGGGGCCCAGGAAGGGCTATCTGTGTAATATTCTTTTGCTGAAGAGGTTGCGCCACCCGTGATTCCCAGCGTATTACCACCAAAACGGGGACATATATACTTTAAGAATGTTAATTAAGGTAAGCATCGGAGACTAGATCGTGCGTTGCCTCCTACCCGTTGTTTGGTTTGCATAGCTTCATTATCTAGCCTTTTTGAACCCGCCCATATCCGTGTCGACAATTGAGGGTAATAGTAAAGTATGAAAAATTTGCTGTCCTGCAATAAATTAGATTAGATTCTAATTCAATGAGACCTAAGGAGGATTTTACTGAAAACCACTACCTTCAAACCTACTTAGTGAGACCTTCTCAGGGGCAAAAACTGGCCTTATCAGTCCTTGCTCATGGAGCTTTGCTCATAAGGGGGAGATGCGAGCACCGCAACTTACAACAGCCGTACTCATCCTCAAAAATCATGAGCAAAGGGGAAGCAACCAGGATTGCTCAAGATTGACGGTGGATTCGATACCATGCCCATCTAGGAGTGCAGCCATCTGCAACTACAGTTGAAAAATTCTTCCGTCAGCATTTGGGTATCGTGGTCTAAGTCAACAATAAGGTGTAATCCCATACCAGTAGTGCCAACGATACTTAGAGCCTACGCCGTGAGAATGAAGGATAGGCACTAATTTCTAATGCGAGTATCGCTCCCGCTTTGTTGAAATAGATACGCAGGTTATGAGTGTGTACATCAGTTATATTGATGATAGTAGTAGTAAGAGAGGTATCACAGGTAGGAGGGGATATCCTCCTATATAGCCACTGGTGTGGGTCGTCCAGCCACCCGTATATTCACATACCAGCCACCAGATATTCCAATACGCTTGACCCATGGAACAAGTCTGATGAAATAGGAATTCTATGAGTCATCTGAATTACTACGTGATGCATGCCCCAGAGGTTAGAGCTCATGACTTTGATGACTTATTGGAAAACGGTATCGGGTATGAATAAGTTCTATTGGAGCTGACTTAGACCGACAGTTTTATTTGCGAGGTGTCAAGAGCTCATTAAGTGACTGGCGGAGCTGATAGCCGACCACCAGGCACAAACTTTCCGTTGCAGTCCGGTTAGAGCTGGATTTCGTGATATTAACGCTGTTGATATACTAAGTTAGTAGAAATTGCGCCAATTCCATTACGTTTTGATTTCAGCAAGCATACTTAGGACCAGTGGCAAGAGTCTTCAACTCCTAGTAGAACTTGGTAAGCCTGGACTGCTTATCTCCCAGCCACTCTTTCTCAGTCGACATAAGAACCAAGTATTATGTGCATCGTGGTCCCTTCTGAAGCAGCCATGATTGGGTTAGAGCTTGTTTCTGTTGGAAGCTCAAGCCATTGCTCTCTCGAATGTAAGGGATGAAGAGAATAAGGGGGATACGAATAGAGATATGTAAGTTATACAGCCACTGGAGAAGCCTTTTCCTGTATCACTTTACTCAGAAGCCTGCCAGGTCCACTCACGAGAATATTGTTCTTTCACATGATGATCGATAACATATTGATTGGTAGAAACGGCAATATTACGGTGGAGACAGATTGGGAATTTATGTCTATCATGCCACTACGGGTAATCGAATAGCTCCCGAAATTCTTGGACAGGTATATAGCAAGTGATCCTGGCAAAAAGGTAAAGGGGTGTGGAATCGATGAGAGAATTTTGTATTCGTCTTGTGGGATATGAACGGACCCAACTAAGGTCTGTATGGCATGTATGTGCACGGTTTGTGTTGGAACATAGGGTGGAAGAGCTACGATGTGCTGCACTCTGACAATAACTCTTCTTCAATATATCTGACATAATTTCCGTGACGTACGTTTACTTCAACACTCTGGAGAGAATGGGATAATCTGCAGCGGCGCTGCTTAATGGTTGGTTTTCTCAATGCCGCTGATTACCTATATCCCCAGCGGATGGGTTGTAAAGAGCATTATTACCTTGATGAGCGCAATTAAGGCAAAATTTTCTCCTAATGGAGGTTTTTGGAACCGTGCCTCGTGTGAGAAATCATGTTCTCTTTGTCAAGATTTGAATTTTCCGAAATGACAGTGGAAATAACGCCCTTGTACTTTTGCGATGAAACATTTAGACATTGCAAATGCGGATTGTGTACGTGTTGCAAACCAATTGTTATAGTTCAAGCTTCCTTGTATTCTTTGTTAGTATGACAAGTCTAAATTATTTCAATAGGCAGTACCTAGTCTTGAAGAATTTGTTTGTAGACGATGAAAGGGCTTGGCAGGCCTGATTTGAGCTTAAGTATGGCTGAAGCTTTGCAACATAGGTATCCAATACTTTTCATACATCTCATATTTGATTAACTGACCAGTGAGGGCAGTAAAAAAATCCAGATAGAGTCTTTTCCATTCAGATCTACCAAAGCAACGACATACCTCGGACGATGGCAGACATTGAGATCGACAATCATTATGCCCCTAACTGGCTCACGTTTTTCAACGAAGATGGCGACCTGCTGGGTGACGTAAGGCTCCAAGTCGAATGTCATATTTGCGATAAGTATCTCGCTATCATAGAGCCGCCAGATGATGAGCATGAAGCATACTGTATCTTTCCCTGTGGTCATGCCTTTGGTCATGAGTGCGCTAGTCGCTGGATCGACAACAACCCGACGTGTCCAACCTGCCGGAGATCATTGCAATTCCGTGGTTGTTCCCATCGAGTAAGCATTGAGCCCCTCCAGCCTGTTGATGGGTTTAACATTCATCGGGACCTGCCACTTATTCTGAACAGAGATGAGGAATTGCCTGAAATGTGTAGCCGATGCGATAGGCGGTCTGCATTGCGGGCTGAAGCTCACGAAGAGGCGCGTGAGTTTACTTACCCATACAGAACTATTCTCAGGAATCATGCCTCCTCTGTGGCACGGAGTGGTTGCCACTATGGCGGACCGTCTAGTTGTCGATATTGCAGGGATCTAGGAGATTTTGGAAGAGCGCCGTTGATGCCACTTGACGCATCTCACTCTGGAAATTCTTCTGACGCATCTTACTCTGGAAATTCTTCTGACGCATCTTACTCTGGTGATTATTCTGACGCATCTTACTCTGGCGATTATTCTGACGATTATTCTGACGCATCCTACTCTAGCGATTCTTCTGATGCTGCTCATCGCTCGCGTGAACATTATTCTGACGCATACTACGCATACTACTCTAACGAGCCTTCTGATGCTGTTCATCCCTCGCGTGAACAGTTGCAATGGGCAGTTACAGAGTATGTGATCCAACGTCTTCGGGAGGAGGGTTACGGGAGCGAAGAACGCTGGCGTACATTCTGGACTTCATCTCAACCAATTCGGAACGGTCGACTACCATCGCTTGATGCAGAAACACAACAGGCTGCAGAGCGGGTTATTCGCGACGCGATTCTGTATATTGAAGACAGAAATCAGCCTCCCAGGCGTCGACATCGCAGGAATCATTCCAATTCGCGTCGACACTAGACTGACAGTTGTCGTTAGATAATAGTAATGTGCACAATAGATGTGCAACAATAGAATGTCAGGCAATCTAATAGACTCGGGAAATATGGAAACTCGATATGTGGTGATTGTAGATGTGTAGATATAGGTAACAGCTGGCAACCTTGTTTTTCTGCAATAAACTGGCGTATCGTAAGATGGGGGAAATTTACTTGAATATTAAGTCTTCCTAAAGCCGATGAGAGTCCCATATTCGCGCGATTATCTGCTAAGCCAAACCTCTCAAAAATAACTCCTGTGTGTGGGCGGGTTAAGGGGTCCTAGAACATCGAATCGGCGACTTCATTGCTAATAAGCCTATGACTTTTTAGAATCACTTTTCGAATGAAACTTATATTATAAAGGGGCGCGTGTAACTCCCGTCAAGATACGGTGTTAATGGAAACGGTGGTTTTAGTTGAGTGACGAAGGGGGCAGACGGTTTCGATAGCTATTCGCGCTTGGCAGCCCTGTTCAGTTGTTCGACTGGCAACTCAACTATGTATTATTGTAGCCCCATTGACAGGCCATAGCTTAAGAGAAATTCAAGCCTTCTCTCTGTTTCATGGGAAAAGGACTGAACAATGTATTATTGTAAATTATTCTCCTTATTCTCAAACTAACCTAAAGCAAATCATTCTTTCCGGCTGAGACCTCAGCTTTGATATATAGCTTACTGACTACTACTATTAAATTAGAAAAAGACATATTTTTCGTAGACCCCGAAGAATTGAAAATGTTGATAAACGTGTAACATTCTGTGGCAGTTGAAGGTAAGGTTGCGCTCTACAACATGGAAAGCTCTATATAAATTATAATGTGGACACACGTGTGAATAGAGCCAAGACTCAATACATTATCATCTATCTAGTACTCATAACCGCAGAACAGATCAGACTTAGTACCTAACTTATTCCAACCCGAGTATTGCAACCCTTTATGACCCTAATATAAAGCGACAGCTTCCGCACCTAGTTTAGCGAGTGATCATTGCTAAGGGAAGAAGAAGAAGAAGAGAAAAAAAAAAAAAAAAAAAAAAAAAAAAACGCCGAATGGCAGAAGTAGAAAAGACGTAAAAACAATGAACGTGATAGAACAAGGCACCCGCAGGATTGAACCTGGGCAACCTGAGCTATTTATATTAGCGGACATAGGTAACATTCTTATTTAGCAGTCTGAAATGATAAAAGACAGAATGCACTAACACAGCCCGAGGAGTCAGCCAAATTAACATGCCGATTTTAGTGAAACAATCTGTATTCAATTGGAGTTTTTTTTTTTTTGTTTAAAGTATCGTTTTTGGTAGTCTTTGGATTCAGTGTGTCTCTGATTTTGTGTTGTAAGCCGGTGATGTTGCCAGTGGCTTTGAGCACTGGAATGCTTTGTCTCACCCAGGTGGCCGAAAGCGGTAATAGGCTGACGGAAACATCCAATCATGTCTAAAGAATTCTTGCGTTATCCGTGAGCGTCACATATAGTCTTTATTAAGTCAATGCGTTTCTATAATTTATTAGTTGTGTATATCCCTCCATATATTAATTCTCGCAAACTTTCACATCTCGGAGGCTCAGTCTTGTTGACTTTATCCATCACTAGGCCTGTCGGCATATACCCTGTTATACTTTTGACAATAACCGGCAATACCTTAGTCTTAAGCACTCTTGGCTACAACATCACCATGGCTGCACGTCAGAGACGGAACGGACAAAACAAAGAACAGACCCCTAAGGGAGCCCCTGAGACAGCCTACTTAACCCCGTCTTCTGAGTCCGAAGGCAATCGGGGACAGACCGGAGTTATTCAGGGACTGACCGCAATTCAGACTGGTCCTTCAGGCGGGTCTGGGCCAAACGCCAGACCTGGCTGGAACTCGGATTACACCTTATATGTCCCACGAATACCCGTTCATCCCGAAAGGCCTTTCGCAGAAAAGCTCAAAAGACAGCTGTTTGGTGACCCCGATGTAAAATGGGGGCCAGCCTTACCATTTATGCGACAGGCCGAGGAATCAGATCGGCGGCCTTGGACAATTGAGAACGTGTCGAGGAGGGTACGTCTAGCCGAAGACAGAGAGCGGGTGGAAGCTGCGTTGAATCAAGACGGACAAGACGGACCGGACAGGCCGAAAAGCTCGAGAGATCCGGGAGTGACAAAGCCAGAATACAGAGATGACAGGCCTTTCCCGATGAATATGAGTGGTGATCTGAGACGAGATGCTCGTCCTTCGCGAATCGATTTTGCAGAGTGGATGGGCATCGAGCAACATTTTGGAGACTATGACGATGACTTCTACAAAACACACTACGACAATCTTTATAACAAGACCGTCGACTTTGCTACGAGGTGGTTTGACTGTGGTGTTGATCTCGAGCCTGTGTTTGGCGACAGGGTCTGGGACCTGCCCCTGACCGAGCAGTTCAAACAGTACGCTCGTCTAGTCGCCCACGAAGACAAACTGCGTGGTGGGTGGCCCGCGATTCTCAATCACCCCAGGCCGCGTAGATGGCTCGTGGTGGGGATACTGGCCCAGATCATGGAGAAGAAGATCTTTAATGAGCTCTTGTTCGGCGCAACGGATGCGTTTAAGGAAGATCTGGACCGACTGGATACTAGGTTTATCGAGAGAGAAGGTAAGTCTTATTATTCTTGTGTAAGACCAATACTAAATATGTCACACAGGCTACAGCCGCAAGTTTGCTCGTACCGGGTTGGTGGAATTGGCACTGGCACGACGCTTCGTGCCAACTGATTTCTGGCCCGAGGTCGATCAATTGGCTGTCCAAACCGCGATGATATTCCTGCCACTCATGAACGTATTCAAGGAGTGTAGAGCTCAGGCGGAGCTCGAGTATTGGCACTGGGCCGATATGTTCCTGCAGGAACTGCACACCATCCTGGCATACGCGGGTTTCATCCAGGTCTGCATGGCTAGGTCGGAGTCTATCTTCCATTTCCTCTCGGCCACGCCCGGCGCTCGTATGGATTACGCGCTCGAGCACCAATCCGACATGCCGATGTACCGCGACTCCAAAGAACTCTCCGAGGAGATTGAGACGGAGTGGCGCCAGCAAGTTGACCAGTTTCTAGAACGCGGCGACGTGGCAGCGATCGATAGAAACAACGCCGACCAGGATAAGGCCCCGATGCCGCGGGATGAAGACGAGCGCCGCCGGATAGAGCACGGGCGTATTCGCGGTGCCAGGGTCAAGTTCGCTGTGTTCCCCAAGGTCACCCGCTACAAGCCTCACAACAAGGGTATGGGCATGCCGGATGACGCTGCTTATGGTCCGGGTATCATGGAACTGACCGAGGACGACACCGAGGGCCAGAAGATCATCGACATCTCCCAATGTATGGTCGTCTATTATCAAGGCCTCATGTACCCGCCGGTCAGCACGGACGACGGCCTGCCGTTGGATATTCACCTTGAAAGATTCCCGAAGAAACCGGAAGGATTAGTCGTGGAGTACGGAAAGCTTCTATGGGAGTTTTACTCGACCTCGGTTATCGTATGCGCTATAGTGTCCGGCTTGTTGTTATCATGGGCTGGGCTTTTGTATTACTGCGCCGGATCGGAAGGAGTTTCCCAAGTGCACAATCCTTATATTGGGGTATTCGGGTATAACACTGTGTTATTATCGTTCACGCCCACCGCATTGATCATAGCCGCCGTCTCTCACGTCATAAGACCCTTTGTTTCAGCGGGGTTTTTCGCGCCGTTCGTCAACTACGTGAAGGAACTCATGGAAGTCATGTATGTGCAGACCCGCCAGAGTGAAACAGCATGGGGTCAATTGGGTTGGTTCGCTCTGTTTTTCCCAAAATTATTCGGTATCGTAAGTTGGGCTGTGGAGGTCATCTCCAAATACGTATGGGGGCTACTCCCATGATCTTGACTACACCCATGGTGTTATGTCAGCCAATTCCCAAGAAGTATAGGACACGGCTCTCGGTAGACGATCGCGGAAATGTACTTAAGGACTTTGTGGGCTTGATTCATCAATGTAATTTATGGGCGTGTGTTCGCTAGGGTTACATCGTAGGTAGACAATTATCTTAGTGTTTTATCAAAGTAATAATATCAATTCATCCGCTGGGTATGGTAACCGGTTCCTCTGAAAGGGCGCCTGCGATGGTGTTAATGAGTTCCTGCGTGTCTATTCAACAAGAGCAGGTACAAATTGTGATCAACCAAAATGATCATGATAAACCTTCAGTAGGCGCAGCAGGTGTAGGATGAGTGTAGGTATATAGCCGTGCAGACGCTGCGAATCTCCGAAATAAGGGGGATCCTTTATAAAACTGCCGAGGGAAGTCGGGGAAGAGGAATATAGCCCATTTTACCATGCAGCTCCATCTCCGCACAGGTGTACCGAGTTTACACGGGATGAGTCTCAAAGCCAAGACGGGTTAAAGAGACCTCAAGAGAGCTTCAACTTATTACTGTTAACTCTCGACTTATCCTCGCTCTGGTACCTTTAGTCTCGGCAACACGCAATCAAGATGGCATCGAGCAACGCCCCGAAGTACGCTGAGGCTCAATACCAGGCAGCTCATGAGGAGGTCTTCTCGAAGCCGCTCTCTGCCACAATCAAGAAGGTCTTGCCGCCAGGCGTCTCTCAAGAAGACTTTGATCTTGCACTGGGACGGATTGTTGAGGTATTGGGCAAAGACGCCGTCTTTACAGGCGATGATCTCAAAGAATATGTAGATCCTTATGAGATCCCTGAAGCCGACCACGAAAGGCACCTGCCGAGTGCCGCCCTCTGGTAAGAGTTCTATTCACGAACAGTACGAAATGTGTGCCAATGACTTATCACGTAATAGTCCTTCGTCCGTGTCGGAAATTCAAGCGCTCCTCAAAATCCTGAACGAGTATAAGATCCCAGTTTGGACTTTCTCTCGGGGAAAAAACCTAGGGTAGTGTTTGATCAGACGTTTATTACATTCTGTTCAACATTTGACTAACAACACACAGATATGGAGGCCCGGCACCGCGAGTCCCCGGATGCGTCGCCTTGGATTTACATCGTATTAACAAGATTATCGAGGTCAACGAGAAATTTGGCTATGCCGTGGTTGAACCTGGCGTTACTTTCGGGGATCTCTATGCGTACTGCGCGAAGAATAAGCTTAGGCTCTGGCCAAGTACGGCTTCCCTCGGCTGGGGCAGTGTTATCGGCAATGTAGGTTCTCCTTTGAAGCAGAGAGCAACAACATAGGTATTGACGCCAACAGACTCTAGACCGAGGCCTAGGGTTCGTCCCAACGGGGGTGCATCATGAAAATATCGCCGGTATGGAAGTAGTCCTTGCGAACGGCGACGTCGTTAGGACTGGCCAATTCGCCATGTCGAACTCCGCCTCCGCCCATATTACTAGGCTGACGTTCGGGCCTTCGATCGACGGCCTGTTCCTGCAGAGCAATCTCGGAATCGTGACCAAAATGGGCATCTTCTTGATGCCACAGCCGCAGGCGTATATGGCCTGTACGTTTGATGTGCCGGACTTCGATGACATCGCACCCATCACCGACATCTTTGGAGAACTGAGACGAAATGGTACCCTGCCGACGATGATCTACGTTTTCTTCATCGGGGAATGGGCTACCATATTTGGCAAGCGTTCGGACTGGTGGAAAGGCGAAGGCCCTATCCCAGATTGGAGACTGCAGGAAATGCAGAAGGAACTGGACTGCGGCATATGGACTGTGAAATGGGGACTCTACGGCCCGACCCACATCATCAAAGCCCAGTTCGAGGAGGCCCAAAGAGTGCTGGCAAAGGAGATGCCCAAGGGCCAACTCCGCCAATATCTGTATACCGCTGAGAACGGCGGGTACCTCGAAGCGAAGTCCGTTCCCGAGCTGCACGGCGGCATTCGCGTAGGGGTTCCAAGCATGTGGAACATACCGATGGTAGACTACTATAACCGTCGGGACGACTCGGTTGGGGCTCATGGGGCATACTCGCCAATCATCCCCCTAGACGGCAAGACGGTGTTAGAATGGGCCAAGGCCGCCAAAGAGATTAGTGCTTCGGAAGGGTTCGATCTATTGGCCGATTTCTTCATGCATGAGCGGTACGCTCTCTTCGTCTGCATGCTTGTCTTCGACAAAACCAGTGAGGAACAGCGAAGCGGGATGAACAGGCTCTTCCACAAGCTGTTCCAAGAAGGAAGAAAACGGGGATTTGCCAAGTACAGGGCACACGTTAACCATATGGGTGAGTGCGATGCTGTTCACATCATCTTTGGCCTGGACTGAGACATGGCAGATTTAAACGCCGATCTTTTCGACTTCAACAACCATGCTTACCGCCGGCTTATCGAGACGTTGAAGGTTAGTTTGATCTCTCTTATGTCATGGGTCGTATAAATTAATAAACTAATTATAGGACTCCCTTGATCCTAATGGAATTTTGTCGCCTGGGAAGATGGGAATCTGGCCAAAGGGGCTGAGAAACGATCGATCAGACGGATGATTGCCGGCGGTACGATTGTGTAGATGATGAACCTGTTGAGTATAATTTCACTACGATTACTAATGTGTGTTTCTGCCATTCACTGCAACATGGCAGCACCAGTGTACTCGTGAGACTCGATAGCACTATCGAGACTGAACAGTTACATGTCTATACAATCTAAATTCAATAATCCGGCTCATTTGGAAGTAGTGAAGGAGAAGAAATAAAGGTAGAAAAAGATGAGTGTACGGGGAATTAATAGACGCCATGGGGAATCAAATCATCCTTAAATTTAAGCTAGAGTTCGTGATCCAACCATATTACTCATAAGTGATAAACTCTTGCTTCTGAGGTATCCCCTTCTCTTGTTTAGTGACAAGAGTAGCATCCACTAAAATTTCACCCAGACATGAGTAGAGTTAGTTCAGTTTATCTATGAATATTAACCATATAGGACAAATGTCGCCGAGTACATAGGCGCTATTGCTAAATATATTGGAATATCTGGTGGCTGGTATGTGAATATACAGGTGGCTGGAGGACGCCCCACACCAGTGGCTATATAGGAGGATATCCCCTCCTACCTGTGATACCTTTACCTATTTAACTATCATCAATATAACTGATGTACACGCTCATAACCTGCGCATCTATTTGAACAAATAAGCAATAGCAGCGTCACTGTCACAAGAGCAAGCTACATCAACAAATTGCATTAGACGAGCCCCTTATTAATAGTTATGTTGACCTGGGTGGTAATCGAAACTAGATCCATGCATCAGACTGATTCAGTTAAAAAATATACGAGCTTTTTCCCGATCGAAGTTACTGAAGGGGTCATATCGCCGGTTTATACCTAGTTGATACAGATTTGATGAATGTACACTACCTTGTCCGAATCAGTAAGCTTAGCGGCACTTGCGTGTGGGTGTCCGAACCCTGTGTCCATGGAGGCCCAGTGAAAGGGGTAAACACCGAGAAATATATTATGTTTATCAGGTTTGGTAAGATACATTGGTGAAGTTCATGGTTCTATTATTTCGCTGGCCTAAGTCCAGGGTTTTGATAAATTTATCTTGCATTGTAAACAATTGGGGGACGTGTGAAGGAAACTGTCTCTAGATATATTTTTAACATTTCCGGTGCTAGATGCCGAAGGGGCTCCATGTTCTCAGTCTATACTCCTGACAAACTATGCTCCTCGAGGTAATCAACACAAGAATGAAAAACCGAGTGGTTTCATTATGCCTTCAACGCACCCGACTTCTTTGCAGTATACGTTGCAATAAGGTCCATCAACCCTGGCGCAAGGCAATCGTATGTCTCGAGGCCCACATCATGAAACTTTTTCCTCACCTCGCTCATCCCTGCCGGGTCGAATCCCTGCTCAATGATACTGCTGACGAACGCGGCGAACTGGGGCTCCTGCCAGCCATCCTTCCCATGCCCAGGGCTGAGTTCGACGTGGACGAAATCGAGACCCTTGAAGGGGTGGTCAATCTCGATGCGGCCGTACAGGTGAGTGCCGCAGTCGACGCAGGCGTGGCGCTGGATCGCAGCCTTGGGGTCGACGACGTAGAGCTTCTCTTCGTTCTTCGTGACGGACAGGTTGGCCCGGGGTACGACCGCCACGATGCTGAAGAGCGCGCCTTTGGGCTTCCAGCACTTGGAACACCCGCACGCGTGGTTGTGCGCTACATTGGAGGACAAAGTCACTTCGACCGGATCGGCGTTGCATAGGCAGTGAAGTTGACCGCCTGGGTGGTTGGGATCGCCTTTGACTATGCCAGAGTCGATAAGGGGGTGTATTGAGACCATTTTCGTTTTTCCTCGAATCGATATTTCCTGACTCTCGATGTTTGCTTCAAGGCTATACTAATTAACGCATCTTATAAATTGAGTACATGGGGGTTAGACAGTACGGATATACTCTTTTTATAGATAACCCCATGTTTCTATCCGTTAACGTCTCCAACACCCAACCCCGAAAATTGGCCGCCTCGCACACCGGTATCATCTGTGATTCGGCTTAAAGGCTCGATCTCTTGGAGTCGTCTCTGTACTCCACACAAGCAGTGAGGGGATACAGCAAATCATTATACAGCTACACAGAAGCTAATGTCTAGAAATGGCGTGCTTTTACAAATATCAGGGGTCCCTGCATGGAGATGCAGTGGTATGAAATAGCCTGATTGGATCATGTTGATAACCCAAGGACACGCTTCTATGAGGTGCGGCATATGTGAAGCGTTGGCCGGGAGTTGTAGTCGATGGCTTCCGAGGAATTGTTACTAAAATCTTGGTCAGCACAGAAGACCAAGATCCGATGATGGCGATGGCGATGATGAAACTCCCGAGCCGCGGCAAGGTATTCTACGTAATCATTAGATCACTATCGTATCCAACTCGGCCGGCTATATCGGACGCTTCAAAATATTCATAACTGACTACAAGTACGCAACTTAACAAGACGAAGTAGTCTTTTTCAATCGTATCATTAGCTAGCACGATTTAGGGATGACGGAATGATTTGCTCATTGCGTTTCAAGCTCCAAACCACCTGGCAAACAGCTAGCAAAAAGAAAAGCTCTCCCCTCTCTCCTAGTATGTGCTAGGTAGTTAAATGTTATGGTTCACATATATACATATATTTAATATATTATATAAGCCAGGCACGGGTTAATGCTTGAGTATATGTACACGTGAGAGTTTTGCGCGTCTGACTTCTAAGTACCAGGTAATACAAATTATGTGCTAACCCACCTTGTCAATTATCGTGAAAACCAAGTTTGCGGGCGCGATTGAGGCTATAAGTATTGAAGGCGGAGGCCACTCCTGTACTTGCGCACTGTCGGTATTGCGAAGCGTCCATGCCAAAGAGCGTCTGGAAAAAACACCTCGGCCTACCATCATAGTAGCCATGGCTTTCGTCCCTCGAATACACTCGATTCTGCCTGGGCATACGAGATAGCGCACTACCTGCCAATATGGGGCGAAGTTATGAGGAGCGTGGCGCTTAGTGTATTGAGTGCTAGGTGAAGCCAGAGAAGGCAGAGCCTCCTTTATATACAGGTGGCCATATGCAGGACCGTTATATTAGTGGGCCTCAGCCCTACGGCCCTATGTCAACGCTACCAGCTGGAGTTTCTAATATGATCTAATTATCTAGTCGTGGCATGTGTTGGAATAACTAGGAGGTTAGGCGTCCCACATGCTATATGTATTGGATATCCCCAAGTGGCTCCTAGATCAGACACTTAGACTTTACATTAAAAAAAGGGTCTTAATCCTGAACTTTGACAGCATGAACACGGCACTGTTGTTTAGAAATTGATACTATCGATGCTGCATATACGACATGCTCTCTCAATGAGACGGACTAGCCAGGTTCCTCCCAGGGCTCGAAGCTAGCCCTCATAACAAGGAATGTCTATCTGGTGTCGGTATTGGGAGAATTGCGCATCTCGGCTATTGTTTCACATATCAGTGGTCTAACGCCGGCCGCAGACATTGATTTCTCCCAGAAAGTCTCGGGGGATGCCCTTTATTGTCTGTTAAAGAGCATTTACCTACCGTTTCAACTTCACAGAATGCGCTCCTAGCCACATCGGACGGTCCGGCCACGCCGACCTAGTTCTCACGTTGGAGAGAGCTCTCTTCAACTCACCCCTTTCGAGCCCAATGCACAATACGCCCCTTCACTTCCATCCATAACTAAACGTCAAGATACGGGAGTGTCTTTGAGAACATGCTGCGGTAGCTTAACATTTAGCAATTGTCGTGGAATATAAGACGCTCTTGCGACAGCAGTTTATCGCCACATCTTGCTCAATTATGAATCCAGGGAGAAAAGCGGTGAAATTGTGTCAAAAGAACATGAACGCTATGTGGGTATACAAACACAACCTAGTCCTTCAGGTTCTGCAGAATCAGTTCAACTTCAGCATCAGCAGCTTCCAGTATGTGTTCCGGCGAGTAAATTGGTTTCCAGCCAAGTTCTTCCTTGCCGTGCCGAGCTGTGAGGGTGCATCTATCACACGACATTATTAGCATAATCTTGGTTCCCCTTCGACAATGTGAAGGGGCATACTCACTTTCCTCCCAACATGACTCCTACGAATTCCCCCGGGCATCCTAGTGCCTTACCCATGTCTGCACGGTTCTGCTCATTTGCTAAGGCAAGTGAGTCGTCTACAACGACATTACGTTTAGCGAGAGCCCCAGCCATGGCAACATACAAATCATCCCACTGCATTTCAAAGTTAGCACAGGAAGAGTCACGTAACATAACGACCGGAGTCGAGCACGTAGCTAATAGTTACTTATGCAAAATTAAACGCTTCAGGGCGACAAGAAGCAATAGAAAAAGCGTGGTACTTACTGCAACGCTTCCCGACGAGGCGAGGTAGTAACCGTTCTTGCCATGGCCGGGATTTCCGCCCGCGAGAATCTTGCGCAAGAGCTCGATGTACATCGTGGTATTGTCAATGACATGACAGACAGGCCAAGTCTGTAGTAAAGTTAGATGTGACACAGAACCGGGTCCATAAGCAGAGACATACGGGTCGATCAGAATCAACCTTGTACACGCGCTTCAGGGCCCTTGCGGCTTTGACGATTGCGACGGTCTGTATCGAGATAGCATTGCCGAAGCCTTCCCCCTTTCCATCTAGAAAGGATGCCGTCAGCCAAGGGTATACAGACTAGTGTTTTCATTCTTCCCATCCTGCTCTATCAAGGCGAGATACATGTTATTACTTACACACTATGCAAGGGACAAAAACGTAGCTACGGACGCCGTGTTCCTCGGCTTTCTCTATAATTGTACAGTTGGTGTCGAGTGCCTGTTGCTGTATTAGCGATGTCACCTTCGCCGTGCAATCAAATAAAGGAAAGCCAGACCGTTTGCATCGTCTCAAACGCAGATTTCTGGGACTTCTGAATGCTGAACAGTTCTGGGTCAGTATCCAGAATAGGTCGGTCAGTTGGCGCACCCGTGTGGCTGGAAAAGAGCTTGGCTCCGGAAGTCTTGAAAACAGAAGCGTTATTAGGCACGGAACTTTTCGACCATGGTCCCTTGATAACCTACGTGTAGAAAGTGAACATCTCGCCCGGTTCTCGTCTTGACCTCGGCGAGCGCCTCGATTATGTACACTTGCGACTCCGAACCAAGTGGATCGATAAGGAAATAGACGACCGTGATATCCTTCTCGATTATAGAAGACCGCACTGCTAATTCGTCCTTCGGATTGAACCGCACAGGTTCGGCGCCGTACTCTTTGACGGCATTCGCTTGGGAATCTGTCCGCACCAGGGCGTATAGTTTGCCACAAGGTGGCAGGTCGGCATTGCCCAGCCGGGCAAGGAGCGTCCCACCAAGGTAACCAGAGCCCCCGGTTATGAGGATGTTGTGGGACATGACGCGTGGCAAAGAGCAGGTATTAGATATTTCAATAGGTAGTGGGAAAAGTTGCTTCTGGCATGCAAGTCCAGAGACCGGCCGACTAGATCCGGAGAACTTGGGTTGGTTACCTTTATAGATGTGGAAACCCCTGAATTGGCATAGCAGTCACATATAGTACGTTGGTCTCACACCACAAGTGTTGTTCAAAATACAACGTTGCGAAGATATCTGGCCCCACTACGCAAACAATTACAGAGTTCAACACTCATTTGAATGTCTACATAGTAGTTTCATTATGTGGATTACCTAGTCATGTGAGTTGTGAACTAAATCCATCCTTTCTGCAATTAGCAAGCTGTGTAGATAGCCTCCACTTTTGATACAACTTCTCTTGCCTGCAATCCTTCCTCGTATTTGTAAGCTCACGATAAAAAGCGTGATAACAACATCTAAACTAAGATCAGCTTAGATTAATATTATGTCCGAGCCCTATCGATTTAATGAAATTTTTATAATGCGCTTCTTGATAAGGAATTAGTTAGATGTGCCTTTATATGCATGGAAACTGATAGCGGGCGTTTAAAATATATAGAGATGGGAAATAGCATTCTCAGCATACAGATTAGTGATTGGCTTTCGGACTAAGAGGAGCAGTCTAGGCTCTCAGTTCCGTGCCTAATGCCCAATAATTTCCACGCTCCTTTAACTCGTTGTTCCGTTTTCGTTTCGTTCTCGAGCTCTCGTAGTTTGCACAAAATATGTATTGTCGTCCCACGGTACGCTTATTCTGAGCAATTCTAATTTTTGCCCAGTATTTCTGTACTACGTAGTCAGTAGATAAGAGCATCAAGACTTACTAGGTATACACCCGGATAAGACGTATGCTAGGACTTATTACGATTCAGGAACAAAAGTACGATACTCTCGCCTTCTCTCGCGTAATCTTAGCGATACAGTGATTCGGCTGTTAGGTAAGTTATGGCGAATACGTCTAAATTAAATCTCCCCATGCTGGAGCACGAAAAAGACTCCCCTAGCCAACTTGACGACCAAGGATAACAAAATTCTGCCTACCACGGCTTAGAGGAGTAAATATACCTAGAATATAAACCATTATAGATTAGAGTGATGTTGAGTTTAACTACTCAAATTTATGGGGGCGCGATATGTTATTTCTGCGATGTGGTTAAATCTAAGTGAAGGCAAAAAGTAGTAGCAGTAGGTAGGCGATGGTGTTAATTAGGATATGGCTAGGCTCGGGGCTCCTGATAAACAATAAAATAGAAATTGAACAATGGTTAGAAGAATTGCACATGTGAAGACCAGAGATTAATACGTTACCAAATAATCATCATGGACTGGTATCTTGGGAAAAGGGGTATAAAGTGGGGCTTACAGACCTCCATGATTTATTTGTGATCCCATGGCACACAAGTTCTACAATTAGTTAATTCATGTATACGTAGTTTCATTATATATTGGACACTTTCCTGCGTTCTATCGTACAAGTTTGAGAGAAAGGCAGGGAGGAAAAAGAGAAATCTACTCTGTCTCTTTTTTTTTTTTTTTTTTTTTTTTTTTTTTTTTTTGGTATCCAAAGACGAGTTGATATTCGAAAATTCTCTACTTCAAGAGAAATAGCTAAGTTCAAATGAAACACCATTTGAGTTAAAGAGCGCATCTTAAATTGCCCAGATTAAAGTTCGATATATGTATATTTTTCACCTATTTTGCCACTTCCCATCTTATATATATTTTCCACATAAACCCACATCCACACTCACCCCTCCGTTCTCACAAACAATACACTCGCACCTACACTCACAGCGTCCAGCCTTGTCGTAATCGACCGTTACCACTCAGACCCCTCTTATCAGGAACATCCCATCCTAGAGATCAGTGACCGAAAGCCCACAAAAATGGATCCTTCCCACAAGCTCACAACAGAGGTCTGTCGGCGCGAACTCGCTGCTGATTTTGACGATGACATGGTCCAAGATGCCATGGCAATCATCTTGTTCCCAACTCTACATACTGCTGGAGTCTTCTTGGGCCCTATTTGCCATCACTACAGGTCGTGGAAAGCCCAGAGACTCCCCAATCCTCTCAGGAGCCCCGATGACGAATGCGACGACACACCTTCCGACGATCTTGTCCGGCTCTACGGATTGCACAGCCGATTACTATTTTTCATCGAGGACTACCTTACCAAAGCGACCGCCACAGACCCTTCCCGTGAGTACTTCGGTCTCTCATCCTTGTCGCCTTACAGCCAGTATTTGACATACATGGGCCACCCGTTAAGCCCTCGGTTCAGTGCGGCGAACCTCACTGGCCCGGAACGACAGCGACTCTTCAGGGCATTTCTACGCTACGAACTTCTATGCAAAATGTGCTGCTCTGATGACCTTGGCGACAGCAGTTGGTATTACAAGCTGTCCGCGTTGTGGAAGTACAAGGGCCAAACTTTCCGGCAGGTGGAGGCAGAGGCTATCGCATGCGTTCAGTCGTATGTGGTATCGCTCCATAAGGCCATCGCAGTCCAGTGTGAGTCATACTGTATGAATATATTCACAAATGATAGACTCTTTCCTCAACTTTCGTGCTTCGGCTTCGACCTCGCTACCGCGCTCCTACAAGCCGCCACAGCCGGGAAACAAGGGCGGGATCACGTTCAGATGTGGTTCCACGACCTCTGCGAACGCAAACCGGTGGACTTGCGAACGGTTACTCGCGACGATTGCAAGGACTGTATACTCGGTTTTAACCCCCTGCGCGTAGAAGATACGCACTATACAGAGGGGCCAGGTATGTACAAGCTGCTCTACCCCATAGGAGTTTCATCGTCGATGCAACGCTACTTATATCGACGAAAGGCATGGGCCTTTCTTGATGATGTACGACTTCACCCGGTCCGTGTCCAGCGGGTCTGCTTTACGGATGTCGACTGGGCTGGTCCAGAGAGGCTCCATGACCTGTACGACCGACCGGTTGACGAACACCCCCACGACGCACAAATACAATTGGAGTATCCAACGCCACCATTCTTGCAAGGGAACCGTTTTGTGGGCTTGGCTCCATTTTGGCAATGAGGCATATTGTGGCGGAAATGGTGGTATTGTGACACATGTACACTCAGATACGGACAGAGTATTTTAAACTTCAAGGGAAAGAATGAAGGTTAAATGAAATGTCATTTAAATTGATTAGCATAATGAACGTAGCTCAAATTAATATTCAAGGGATGCATACGTTCGTCACTTTTAGCATGCCATAACCTAAGCAGTGAGCAAAAGCTTCCCGGAAGCTATCTAGCCAAGAGTAAGATTGTGGCATAACTATATAAGGATACTTCAACTTATGAGTGGTTTATCTGGTTAACACCCGGATCGCAAGTACATACTTCAGCAACTGGTTAGGTATTGCGGATTGGGATACCAACGTCTCTTATTAAGTTCCGAGTAGACCTCCACTACCATAGAGAAAACAAAAGCAAAGCAACGATTGATGGCATTAGGCCAGTTAAAAGAGCGACTAATCCAAAATGAAACCCTGAAAAAAAGAAATCAAACCAAGCCCAAGGAATGAAGCCATCATAAACCCGAACCGAGACCAACGCCGCCTACCAATGCCCCCCGATCCGCCCTGGGGCCCCGGTGTTCGCCGTCTAGATATCCAAGCCTTCCTTCGAGAGCGAGATCCAAAGTGCTTAATGCTTGCGAATAAACATGTGTGTCGTTTCAGGCCACATGGCGAAGCCCGGCATCACTTCAAATTCGCCTGATCTCTCAAGTTCGCCTCTCATCTCGTCTGAGAGACAGTTCCCCACGAACCGATGCGAGAGTCCCTCCACGCGGGTATACTCCCTCTCAAACATATATTTGACTCGTCTAGGCGAGGTTGGGACCCTAGGCAGCGCAGAGTTGTTAAAATTCGATCCCGCTTCGAGATACCTACCTACCATGGGGGCTATTATGTAATAGTGGTGACTAACCAGGGAGTACCGGGGATAGCGACCTTCTCACGCGTGTCCTCGTCCTCCAGCTCGTACCAAAGTATATCCCGTTCCAGGGCCTTAGGCCAGTACGAGACTATCATCGCGACGGGTCGAGCATACTCGGTCAGGAGGATCTCTAGGGGACATTGAGCGCCAGCGATATTGATAACAAATGTGGCGTCGTCGATCATAGCAAAGTGTTGGTGCTTGCCGTAGCCCGCATCGAGGACCGTGAACTGGATGCCGCTGAGCGTTTGCAAGGCCTCCGTATGTGCGCTCCCATAGTCGGGATCGGCCGTGAATAGCTCAACCTTCTGGCCGGTCCTCGCCTGCAGCCGCTGTACGATGGCGATTGCGGCAACATGTTGCAGAATAGGGCCTGTGGCGATTTGATTAAGCGTGTCGGCTGCTTCGATCGGCAACGATTCGAATACCATTTTCCCCAATCCGATACAGACAACTTTCTTAATGCGTTCGGGGTGGGGGATTTGATCAACCGCCGCGTTAAGCTCTCTGGCCTTTTGGTTTCCTTGGGAATTCCAGCTCTCCAAGGCATTGCTGACTAGATTCCTGATGAGGTTTGGTTCGACTACCTGTGTCTGTCTGCCAGCGTTCGAACCCTGGTTAGTTTTATACTTGGCGATGAAGCTATATAACGGTTAGTTGGTGCCGGCCACACTTCGCTCGTGTATGTAGGATTAGAATATATTCCTCTGGTGGGTTCTCCAGGCTTGGATTTGGTTTTAGGTATTGTGGTGGAATTTTATCTCCCACTTGAAACGAGCGAACGTGTCTAAACCATTTGGCGGGATTATCGTATTCAGCACCCCTGAGCGAGATATAGGAGTACATGTAGTAGTTACATCTGCCGATGATCCTGCGCTGGCGCTCCTCGCTGTCGGCTGGCAGCTTTCGCATCTGTTCCAGGTCGAGAAAATCCCACTCGACGCCAGCATACTCAAGCGCCTTCGGGGCCTTAGCTATTTGCCCAGCCATTGTGGCGTGTAGCACGAATTCTAGCCAAGATCAGCCGATAGGGGGCAAAAAGGCAAAACTGGTGGTTCTAAGATAACTATGTGTTGTATAGCGATGTGAAAAAGGGATCGAAAAGGGGTCGATAGGCAGCAAGAGCCGATGAGCTTGTGAATAACGGAATAAGCATGAGTTTGAAATCTCCTCGATTCTTATAGCCACTTCTGAAGCTCATCTTAGATTCGTTAGTGAATCCCATGATCTGTGTTATTCACTGATTCGGGCTACGCTCCGCAAGTCTCTTTGTTCCTAGGCATAAACGAGTTCTGGGTTTAGTTGTCGAATCCAAGGTAGAGATACGGTACATGACCAATATTGTATTGGGATATCCGCTTGCGGTTACTATCAGATGATTCGATGTATGTTACTTCCTGGTAGTCGTGTCTGCCAACTGGCTCCTAATTTCTAGATCAATAAGAACCGACTATTGAAACATATTTTGTTAGCCCGAAGCACTTGGTAGAGGACCCGTCATCAGTATGTGACAAAGGCATAACATTCATTCGCGGTCATGACCTAGTCATTCTGTGCAATATTTCCCAAGTACGGCTTCCGGATGATTTAACACACGTCAGATCACTTGACATGGCTTCCGGAACCTCTACATGGGTGTCATTTTCTTTCTTTATCTCAACTACGAGAGTTTGGAGTAACAAGTGTTGAAATACTGAGTTAGGAGAAACCCTCCTAACTCCGATTCTTTTGATTTTACTAACAAGCATCGGGGTCGAATATATCCCCGCAACCGGAACATACGATGACAACCAGTGGTCGTTGGTGTTATCCATGAGTGATCTAGGTCATAGTGGGTATATCGACGAGCAAGTGTGCGGCGCAATATGATCATATATTAAATACTCCGAAGTCTAGAATCTTTAACATTCCAGAAATGCAATAACGGTAACTATGCTTCGATCGCTAGAAGGGAATATCACATTCCAGCGATTAGATACCCCTGAAGGCGAGACAGGGGGGTCTATCCGTCCACGATAAAGGAGAGTCCGTCAGGGGGCGCGTAGTCAACCGGCAAAGTTATAACCCAGCGAACATATGGTGCCCGCTTTCAAGCTAGGATTGCGAGGGGCCGCTGAGAAGCGATGGTGAAAGTACTAATGTCCGGCCAGCTTGAGGCTTTTTACGTACCCGGTGCACCTCTAAGCCGCGTAGGACGACCCGAGTACCGAATCCTAGCCAGGGTTTCGCGTGACAAGGGGTCGCTAAGAACGGATGCTGTTCTCTAACACTTAGTCGGATGGTCTACATTAACTAACCTAGCACCCGATGTTGCAGACCAACAAGATCATGTTAAAACACACAAGAACTTTCACGCAACAGCGGTACTTATTGGGCTAGGCTGGGAATGTGCCGCAGAAACGCAACCGCTTTATCACGAGATCCAGGCATCAGACATGCCGTTAGAAGCCGTACAAGAAGGTTGGATCCTAGTAAGTGACGCTAGCCAACTTCAAATTATAGAAACGGCTTCTTTATCTTCGCAGTCACTCGATCCAATAACTACGCAATATCGAGAGCCAACCGCGAGCCAACTAAGCATCAAATTGCTCAATCCTCGAAGCCGCTCCACTCGCCGTCGTCTGCACCCGGGGTATCATTGCCGTCCACCTCCTGCCGAATCTTCCTGTTCTTGCTCCCGGCAATCGCACCACGCCGATTATGTTCCTTGCGCCTCTCCCAGGCGCTCTTGGACGTGATCTTCGCCTTGCTGCCGCGTCTCGACTCGACGCCGTGCTTCTTCAGCCTCTTCTTCTCGTCCTTGCTGACCTTGGGCAGCGAGTCCATAAGCCACTTCGGTATGCCCTCGTCGCCGTCCTTGCCCGCCTGCTTCTCGCTCAGGGCGATGACGTTGGCTATGCTCTTCAGGGTCGCGGCGTCCTCGGTGGTGTAGAAAGTGACGGCGACGCCGCCCTCGTGTCCCGCCCGACCCGTCCTTCCCACCCGGTGCACGTACGCCGCGGCGGACGTGGGCACGTCGTAGTTGATCACGCCGTTGACCCCGCGGAAGTCGATGCCGCGCATGAGCAGGTCCGTGGTGATCAGGACCCATATCTCGCCGGCGCGGAAGCGGGAGACGATGCCGGAACGCGCGGAATCCGAGAGCGACGAGTGGAGAGCCGCGATGCGGGACGAGCCGCCGGCTTCGACGGGGAATTCGAACTTCAGTTCGCTATGCAAGGCCGTCGCGCGCTCGATCGTCTGCGTGAATATTAGGAATGGGAGACGCATGGATGGCAGAGCGTCATCCGACGAGTTGGGATGCAGAAGTTGGCGGAGCGCGAATAGCTTGCCTTGCTCGGTGGCAGTGTAGATGAGCTTATGGTTGATGCTCGGGACCGCCGTGTCCTTTAGACCAACAACAAGGCGGATAAGGGGGACAGGCGATCGAGCAGATTCCCGAGATTTCAGCTGCTCCAGAACCAGACCCTCGATGTTGGAACCCATGGTTGCAGACCAGCACGTTAGTCGCAGAGACTCATTGGTGCAAGCAGACCAGATACCGACAGTCTGGTCGCGGAAGAGGGGATCGAGAAGGACATCCGCCTCGTCGAGAATTAAGGATTTTACCGTTGGCAATGTTCTGGATTTCAGGAAATTCCGTAACAACATTGGTGTTGTCACCAGGATGTCAGTTTTCGTGGTCGTCGTCGGCTCGCGTGATTCATTGCCCTCCCCTTCATCTTCAGAAATTTCGGGTGCGCTATCGCTTTGAGAAGCCTCTTCATCACTAGGATCCTCGTCGGTTTGGCCTTCCGCAGGTATTCGCATTCCCTTCCTCATTCCCACGATCCTCACCCCAGTACCTTGTGCAAGTTTTCTACCCTCATTGACAATTTGATGCGCAAGCTCTCGCGTAGGAGCAACAACGACTGCTTCCAAAACATGATTTTTCTGTCCCGCATCACCCGCTCTCCGCCGCAAAATACTGTTTATAGTAGGAATGAGGAATGCCAGCGTCTTGCCACTCCCTGTAGGAGCAACGGCCAAAAAGTCGATTCCATTCTCAGTCGTGAAACCCAGTTCCTTCGATGCAGAGGCGGGAATGGCCCTGTTCGGGTCCAGCAATAAGGGCAGACTTCCCAGCTGTACCTCGGTAGGTAGTCGATAGCCCTGCTTCGCGAGATTGTCCCGTAGCCTAGCGGAGATGTTGTACGTCGATCGAAGCTCGGAAAATGAGGTCAATGGCTGGGGGAAGAGTTGCTTCTTGGCTTCTTTTTCCTTGCGCTTGGCATTGTCCTTCTTTTTGGACTTCTTCACCTTTGTCCTTCTATTCTCGTGTGAGGAGAGGAGCGTGAATTTCAGGCGATGAGACCGGAGCACTTGTCTGACTTGTTCCTCGTCAGCAATCGGTGCTGGTTTCTCTTCTCCGGGGGGATCCCGAACGGTCGTTTCCAGAGTTGGCTTCTTGGCCTCTTTCGGGGCAAAGAAGTTGAAGTCGTCCAGATCATCGTCGGCTATTGCGCCGGCCTCCAGCTGCTCGTCATTTCTCTTGCGTTTCAAGCCTCTAGTCGGGTCATTATAAAGCTGCGGATTCGACGGTTTGCTGGCAGGTTTCAAATTAGTTTTCTGAGCGGCAGACTTTTTCGTCCCTCGCGACAAGATTTTCAGAACATCCATTGCACACAACGTCTTCGGGTCCAGTATGAGACCAGGTTGTTGTAGGAAGTTGAAATGTGGACGGGAATGTACCAGTAGGCGGTGTAAGGAAAATTCTGGGCGGTCAAGGTTTCTGCCGGACAAAAGATAAGCAGCTTGGAAGCCCCACCAGCCCACCAAATAGAAGATACCTAGGTAACCTTGACATCAACTGACGCGTTAGCCTGTACTTTATCTTCATATACGGCAGACTTACTCCGCATACCGGTATACAAATACAACATTTTCTGTAAGATCTCATCACTCATGACCCCATCTTGACGATAGACTTCAGACTGTTCTTCTGAGCCTGGGAACCCCCAAGCGTATCAATCTAGATGGTGGTCGTCCCATTATCGCTTCACACTTGAGGAATTTATTTATTAATTTCTTCGCATCACGCAAACCGCGTCACCCTATGCCTGATCTTCCAAGTCCCATATGGGAATTCCACAGTCAAGGTGATTGGTGCGGATATATCGCTGGTTAAATTCGATGTAATGAGGCTGCAAGTGCTAGCATCCAGAAGCCTAAAAAAACTACCTGAAGGAAACTTAGGTAACCCCACACTGCCTTAGTCGTGGTGGGCTGGTGGGCTGGTTCTGGTGTTATCATGCTGAGCATTTCCCCCGCTCTGGCGTGTAAGTCAGGTTGGAAACTCTTATGAGACCCTCTCCGAACACCAGTATATGTAAGAGATTTTTTTTTTTTTTTTGTTCCCTGTTGATCCTGCGTCTGCGTTTCTTTTTCACCGTGTTCATCAAGGTGTCTAAATTTACAATCTCATCTACTGTACCCGAGTAAGTCAGTCCTGGTTCATTCGTCGGGGATTGATCGTCATAATTACGCCGCAATAATTACGCAGCTATACATTTCTCCCCTCGACCTCCATACGTAAATACGCCATGGACCCCAAGTCAGCAAGCGTGTGTACCAATCTCATCTAAGCAAACCCCCACGGCGCTGGGTTGTTCTGATAATTCTTAGAACCTCTCCTTCATCCTCAACAAACCACATGATGTCCAGTTCTCGGACAAGCCCGTTCCATCTCTTGGTGAACCCCATGATGTTCTCGTTGCTGTGAATTACACCGGCATCTGCGGGTCAGACGTCCACTACTGGGAACATGGTGCGATCGGCCATTTCGTCGTCAAAGACCCCATGGTCTTGGGCCACGAGTCTGCCGGAACCGTGGTTCAAGTTGGTCCTGCCGTGAAAACCCTCAAGGCAGGTGACCGCGTTGCTTTAGAGCCTGGAACTCCGTGCCGCCGATGCGAGCCATGTCTAAGCGGCCACTATAACCTTTGTCCTGAGATGCGCTTTGCCGCCACACCTCCGTACGACGGCACGCTCACGGGCTTCTGGGTTTCGCCCGCAGATTTCTGCTACAAGCTACCCGATCACGTCTCCCTGCAAGAAGGCGCATTGATCGAGCCCTTAGCTGTCGCAGTTCATATAGTCCGGCAAGCGGCCGTGACCCCTGGGCAGACCGTCGTGGTTATGGGAGCAGGCCCCGTCGGAGTCTTATGTGCAGCAGTCGCCCGAGCATTTGGGGCGTCCAAGGTAGTATCCGTCGACGTTGTTGAGTCGAAGCTCGACTTTGCCAAGTCTTTTTGCTCGACCCATACGTACATAAGCCAGAGGATCTCACCTGAGGAAAACGCAGCCAACATCAAAAAGCTAGCCGGTCTCGAGGACGGCGCAGACGTCGTGATAGAAGCCAGCGGTGTCGATCCCAGCATCCAAGCTAGTCTGCATACCGTCCGTATGGGCGGGACGTTCGTCCAGGGCGGCATGGGCAACAGCGACATCACGTTCCCGATTATGGCATTGTGCCTGAAAGAAGTGACGGCTAAGGGCAGCTTCCGATACGGGAGCGGCGACTACAAGCTAGCCGTCGAGCTAGTGGGCAGCGGAAAAGTCGACGTCAAGAAGTTGATCAGCGGCATCGTGACATTCAAGGAGGCAGAGGATGCGTTCAAGAAGGTGAAGCAGGGTGAGGTTATCAAGGTTCTAATCGCCGGACCGAACGAAAAGCCCGAGACCGTTGTTACTCCCGCTTGAAAAGGCGAGAATCAGAAGAGCAAGGGTTCTGTCCAGATTGGGGATGCTCGTTTCAAGCTCTCGCATAAAAGTGCAGAATGGCATTTCGCGTCCCTACGACGTCCTGATTTCCGGTTCATCATCCAGGCCGTGGCCATTGTATCAAACTCATTGCACCAAGCTTCTAATATAGCCAAACAGTGACACCACCTAAATACATTAAAATCAATCTCACCTCAACTCGATGAGTCGGTCTGGTGGAATTGCTCAAGTTGTGACTTGCATGAAGCCCTTTTCCGTGCAAATTTGCTAATATCATGAAAATCTATTGTCTGCTAAAAACAATTTAGATAAAAACGCGCCCGAGATTCCACCAGCCCATGTAATACTGACCGGCAAAGGTTACTTCACTCTCAACGTTCATAAAGTGCTGGCACGAATCCCCAATTAAATATCGGATCTGGACTACTTCGGCCGAGCGTATCTAAAGGAGTATAGTATTGCTTTATTACTTGTATCGCCATAAGGGGTTGTATTATGGGAGCCTGCCGCAGGGGGCGCGCGTCGTCAACGTAGCATTTTATATCGACTGACGCCGAAGTCGAGAAAGATGCCAACCCCACGGGGCCATTGTTTCAATATCGAAAAATTATGTCTTCTACAGCTGCCAAACTAGCATGAAGTACATGTAGGTATACATGTTGAGATAGGGCTGTAGGGCTGGTTCCCACTGCCATAACGACCCTGCGTATGGCTATCTAGATATAAAGGAGGTTCTGCCTCCTTTACGTAGCTTCACCTTACACTTAATACACTAATTATTACACTTAGTGTTAAACCACTGCTGTTAAACTACTGCAGTTAAATCCATAATAGGCTAGTCTAAATTAGGTTTAGCGTAGTTATGTGACTACGTCACGTGACCTGCGGGACCTTAATGGTGGTAACTAAATCCCTATTACTATAGCCTATAACTTTTACCTTTTAATTAAATAATAATAAATTATTACCATAAATCGCGATTTTATTATAATTCGTATGTATATATAATAGAGGCTATTTAATATTAATTAATAGTTATAAAGGTAATTATAAATAAATAAAGGTAAAAAAACGGATTATAGCTAGTTTTTAAAATAGGTTTTTATATTTAATCCGATTTAATCCTATAATTTTAATTGAATATTTAGCCGGCTATATGGTAAAAAAATTTATGATAGTATAGGTGGCTAAATGCCTAAAATAAAGTAATACCGGTCGCCGATTAAGTGATAAATTAATAGGTAAACTTTTATTTATTTAATTTCCCTTATTTCTTATTAGGCATTTAATATATATGCCTAATTTAAATAATCGATAAGTTTAAATTTTAATATATTAATCGGTAATTAATAGGAATAGATATTCCTAATATATATAAGTATTTATTATTTATAGGATCCCTTATATTATTTTTTTTTTTAAAGTAATTGGTTTCCGATTATTAAAATTAAATCGGTAAAGCTAAACTGTTAGTAATTATATATTAAGGTATAATTAAGCTTTATAATAGGGTTTTTTTATTATTTATTATCGGTTATATTATTTTTATATTTATTATTACCTTTATATCGGTTTATTATTATTATTATATCAATTAGCTTTTAGTATTATAATAATATACGTTATCTTTTTGGTATATTATTATTTATATGTTTTTTATTATAATTATTATAGTATTATTTCCCTTTTTTTAAGAGCTAGTTTCCGGTTTTATTATTTAGTATTTATAGTTATTTAATAATTTGCGGTTTATTAAAATGGCTTTTGTTTATATTTTTGCGTTTTTTTTATTTATATTTTAATTTTGATTTTTTTTTTTTTAGGATTTTTTTTATTAATTATTTTCGTTTTTTTTTTCGTATTTTATCGCCGTTTATTCGGTAACCCTTTCTTTTTTATACTTTTATTTTTTTACCAATTTTTATTTTAATATTTTATTTATCTGTTTTTTTTATATCGACCGACCGCTACCGTTATGCCGATTCGGGACGAGATTTTAAAAAAATTCGTCTTTAATAAGGTAATCGGTTGGTTGTACGCCGATTTTATTAAGCCCGATAGTACCGTTATTTTTAATAGCGTATCGTACGCTTATTATCCGATTATTACCTACTTAAATCTATATATTTATTGCGCTAACGGTAGTAATAATAAATATATAATATATATATATAATTATAGAAAATATGCTTTAATAAATAACCAGTTTTTTATTTATTAATAAATATTATTTGTTTATTTTATTTTTTTATTATATAGATTCCGCTTATTTTTTTAGGTATTTATTAATATTTTTTAATATATCAAGTTAACTTTTTTAATATATAATAGTCGTTTAACGATAAGATTTTTATTAGTAATTATATTTTTAATAATTTAATAATAAAATACAGCTATTATTAATATTACGTTAAATAAATTAGCTTAGGTTTTTAGCGTATAGTTAAAGCTAAAAAGCGTTTAATAATTAAATTTTTATTTAAGAAATAAGATTCCGTTTTAATTATTAAAATATAAAATATTTATCGGTTATTAATATTAAATATTAATATATATTTAGTAAGTTTAACGATTTTTTAATATTTATTTAATAATATATTTTTTAATAATATTTATTTTTAGGTTTATATAATTTACGTTTTTATTAATATTCCGATTTATTACTATTAGTTATATTTTATTTTATTTGATTATAAATATAACCCTTTTTTATATATTTTAATAGCGTTTATTTTATAAGTATTATTTAAAGTAAAAACTATTAAAAATAAACCTAAAAAAAAGTTAGTTTTATATTTTATTAAACGTTATAATAAAAATAAACTATTTAACCTTTCCGATAGCTATATTGCTATTATTATTATAGCGAATATTAGTTTTTTTTTATTTTTAGCTTTTAAAACTATATCGGGTATTTTTATATTATATAAGCGCCGATTAACCGGCCTTTTAGCGCTATTATAAGTTGGTTTTTTTTATTTTTAACTATTTATATTAGTATCGAATATATTATTACCTTTTAGTTATATAGGTTTTATTTTTTATTTATTGTTTTTAATTTAGCGTTATATACCTTTAAAATCGGTTTTTAGTATTATTTATAAAGAGATTATAAACTATTTTAAAGAATATATTTATATTATTACCGAATAAATAATAATAAAGCTTATAGCAAATAAAAGTTTTAATAATAATAATAACGTTTAGATTACTTTTTTTAATATTTATATAAAGGTGCCTATTTTCTAATAGTTTAATCCGATATGGTTTTCCGATAATTTTTTTAATATTTATATTCTATTTGGTTATTTATAATAATTATTTATTTCGTTTATAAATAAGCCTATATTTTAATCGTTTTATAAATTATTTAACCCTTTAATGGTTAGCTTTTTTTTATCGGTAGTATTACGATTTAGTTTTTTATTATTTATTATTAATTTTAATAATTTTATTTAGCCTATAAATATTTTTTAATTTAATAATGGTTAAGTGTTTTAATTAAGTTTTATATTTTTTTAATTTCTTATAGTATTTTTAAATATTTATTATTTAAAAAATAATAAAAGGAAAGGTTCTATTATATAGGGGTTTAGTAACGTTTTATTAGCTATAATACTTTAGCGGTTATTATTTTTATTTTTTTATCGGTTTTTATTTGTAATTTTTTAGTAATTAATATTAATAGTTATTTAACTCTTTTTATTTATAACTGTTTATTAATTAATATTTAATGCATTTAATTAATAAATAGGTTTAGGGATATTAGCAGTTTTATTAACCATATTAACGGCCTTTTTTTAATTATTTAACCCAAATATTTCCATTGCTATTACTAATTATAAAAAAGCTTTTATTATATTTATTATTTATAAGGAAAGAAAAAATCCGTTTATTTAATAACCTAAATAAGGTTATAGTTATTTTCTTAAGTTAATTTTAAATAAATATAATTATTATTAATAAGTTTATATATAAAAAAATAAGGTTTAATTAAGCTTTAATTATAAATTTATTATTTAGACGTTTATAATATTAGATTATTATTTTTTCGTACCTTTTTATAAATATTTCGATTTTTAGCTAAACGTTTTCCGACTAATATACGTAAAATTAGTTTAGTTATTTTTTTATAGTTAATTTTTAATACTTTTTAATAGCCTTTATTAATTTTATACCGGTTTATTGCTAGCTATTTTATAGTAAATAATTATATAAATTATTATTATATTTTAAATCCGGGGCCTTTTTTTAAGCATTATTTTTTAATATATTAATAGGTAACCTTTTAATAATTAATTAAAGATTTTATTTAATCCTTTTATTTTAATATTTTTAGGGTTTAATTCCTTATAATACCGGCTATACTATTTTACCGATTATTTATTAATTGTATTAGTTATATTTTATTTAGATTTATTTTTATTTAAGTATTTAGTTTAAATAGCTATATTATATTTTATATATATACGCCGATAAAGTTATATTTGCTTTTTTTTACTTTTATTATAATATTTTTATTAGGTTATTTTATTTATTTAAATATTATAATATAACTATAGTTTAATTTACTATTAGTTGCTTTATTTTCTAATTTTATTTTAATATAATTTATTTTATTATACCTATTATATTTTAATTATTAATTATTAGGTAATTAATAGTTATCCTATTTATAATAAACTTTCCGGGTTTTTTTTTTATATCGGGTTAATATTTTAAAAGTATTTATTAAATAATTTTTTGGCTTTTATATATTATATTTTATAAGTTAGTTTTTCTATTTTATTAAATATTTTTTAAGCTTTTAATTATTATAGTATCGGATTATATTTTTAACTATTTACTTTTATTATTATTTTTTAATTTAAATAGTATTTATTATTTTTTATCTTTTTACCGATCTTTTTATAATTTTAAAAATAATATAGGAAAAATATTATATATTTAGGTATAGTATTTCGGTAATTTAACCCGATAAATTTATAAGCCTATTTTTTTAATAATTTTTATATATATATATATAAATAATAACTTTTTACCGGCTTTAAATTGGAAATAAATTATTAATAAATCTATAATATTTTTTATTTTAAACTTTTTAAAAATACGCTTTTTATTATAATATTTTTATTAGGATTTAATTGCCTTTTTTTAATAAATGTGTAGTTTTTAGCGTACTTTTGCCAGTTTTTTTAGCCGCTTTTAAACCCCTTATATTTAAATATTTATTTTTTTAGGTACGTATTTTATTATTCTTAAATAATATTTATATAAAGCTATAAATAATAAATATTCGGTAATTATATAATTATTATTATTATATATAAATAAAGTTTTATATAATATTTAGGCCTATTTATTCGGCTTTTTAATAATATATAATCGTAATTACTTCTTTAAAAATTAATATATATATTCCGTTTATCTATCGGTTTATAGATATTATATAGTAAATAATCGGTAATTAATTTTTTTTATATTATAAAATTCCTTTTAAAATTTATTAATAATTAGTTTATTTTAATTATTAATGATTTTTTTTAGCGATTTAAAATAGTATTTTACTTTTTATATAATATCCGAGCTAATTCCGCTATATTTAACGTTTTAATAGTTAAAATAAATAGTATTATTTTTATATACCGGTTAATAATTATTAAAATTATATTATATTTAATATTATTATTTTTAAAATAGCTTAATAGCCCTATAATAAAATTTAAGCTAATTTTTTAAAACGGTTAGTTCGGTAATAATAATAATTATAATTAGCTATACGGCTTATATTTCGGCCTTTTAATATTATTATATTTTATATATTTAATAATATATTTACGGATATTTATATTAGGCCTTTTTAATAAAATTTCCTTATTAGGAATTCGATTAATTTATTTATATTTATATATCTTATTTTAAAGTTATTATAATATTAATAAATTAATTATTATTATAAAGCTTTTTATAATAAGATTATAAGTTTTTTCCGGAATATAATACCCTT